>JAUKNM010000025.1:2512500-2687500 GCA_030765045.1 Tenodera sinensis | reverse complement strand
TGGTGAACCGTACGTTAGTATAGGTGCTATTGCTCCTCTGTATATAGTTCTAAGAGACTGGTGGCCGAGTCCCCACTGTAGTCTTGCAACTTTGGTTAGCATGTTTGTTAATAGGAGTGCCTTGTCCGTTATGTTGTTAATGTGTCTACTGAAGTTGAATTTTTCATCTAGGGTTATCCCTAGGTATCTAAGTTCTCTAACCTGCTCAAGTGGTTTGTAATTCAAGTATACCTTGATTGGTTCATTACCAGCTTTCCTTCTCCTTGATATTAATAGAACCATTGATTTTGAGTCATTAAATTTCAGTTTGTTTTGCTTTGCCCAGTTCTCTACTTTCTTTAAGTCTGAGTTTGCATAGTTTTCTGCTTCTTTGTTGCTGTTACCTCTTGTAAGTAGAAGTAGATCATCTGCAAAAGCCACTACTTTTGATTGGTTTGTTAGTTTCAAGTTGAGAACTGAATTGTACATTATGTTCCACAGACCAGGACCGCAGCTTGAACCCTGTGGACATCCCCTGGTTACCTCCTTTGTGATCTTGCATTCATTTGTTTGTAAGGTCGCTGTTCTGTTACTGAAGTAGCTGCCTGTCAACCTGTATAAATTTTTTGGGCATTGAAGTTCTTTGAGGTTGAGCAAAATACGTGGCCACCAGGCTGAATCAAAAGCGCCACGTACATCTAAGCTAACGGATACAACACATTTTTTTGCTCGAAGGCTTTCCTCTGTGAAGTGTTTCACAGCCATGGCTGCATCCACTGTCCCTTTCTGAGGTGTGAAGCCAAACTGGTTTGCATTTAACAAGTTGTTGATGTTTATCTGATGCAATATTCTGTTGATCAAAAGTTTCTCCAATACCTTTCCTCCAACATTTAGAAGACTGATTGGTCGATACTTTGTCACTTCTTCACTATGTTGCTTTCCTGGTTTAATTATAGGTAATATATTTGATTTTTTCCATTGTGTCGGAATTATTTATTTAATTATTTATTATTATTATTATTATTATTATTATTATTATTATTATTATTATTATTATTATTATTATTATTATTATTATTATTATTATTATTATTATTATTATTATTATTATTATTATTATTATTATTATTATTATTATTATTATTATTATTATTATTATTATTATTATTATTATTATTATTATTATTATTATTATTATTATTATTATTATTATTATTATTATTATTATTATTATTATTATTATTATTATTATTATTATTATTATTATTATTATTATTGTTATTGTTATTATTATTATTATTATTATTATTGTTGTTATTATTATTATTATTATTATTATTATTATTATTATTATTATTATTATTATTATTATTATTATTATTATTATTATTATTATTATTATTATTATTATTATTATTATTATTATTATTATTATTATTATTATTATTATTATTATTATTATTATTATTATTATTATTATTATTATTATTATTATTATTATTATTATTATTATTATTATTATTATTATTATTATTATTATTATTATTATTATTATTATTATTATTATTATTATTATTAGTGTTTAGCCTTCGACGTGTGCGGACGTGTCTATCGATCGCTCCGTGCTATAGTTTGTAACTCTACTGTTTACTCCCTTTCTAATGGGGGAAGACAAAGTGGACGATATTAAGCCTTGTAAGCGGTGTTCTAAGATTGCTCAGAGTGGTTTGAAATGTGTAAATTGTGGAACTATTTCCCACAGCAGTTGTGTAGCTTTGTTAAAATCTATACATATTATAAATGAAAACGAGAGACTTATAAATTGCTGTGACAATACAGGAAATTTGGATCTTAGTGCTATTGACGACCCATCTGTGGATAATAAGGACTATAAAACTGAATTGGTTTATTTAAAGTATATTATTAAACAAAAAGACTTGATAATAAATCAACAGAAGGATCACATAGACACCCTAAAACTTCAAATCAAGTTATTACATACCTTGGACTGCGACAATCAGCGTACGGATATGTCAACTAAACAGAGAGACTCGATCACTCCACAGGTAAATATGGAACATTTAACGGCGGAACTACAAGAACCTCGTGAAGCGACGGTGTGTGGTGTAACTTACAGTGATGATGTTACCGTCGGCACAGTCAGCTCAGAAGACAACAGGGAAGATAGTGCTCAGTGTAAGACGAAATCTAAATCAGGTGATGAAGGTGCAGTACAATTTAGTGATAGTGTTAAACAAGGTAATCAACCTGAAGAAGACTGGAAGCATGTATCCTATAAAAGTAAGTTGAAACCTAGAATTCAATTTAAAGCCAATACGAAGCCCATACAAAAGAAAGAATTTCTTACAGGTAATGCTACCAAGGGCAAACTTGCCGTAGCTGAAAAGTTGCATTTCCTGTTTGTTTCGCGACTCGACCCAGAGATTGAAAGTTCTCATGTCCTTGAATACCTTAATGAACGTAAACAGGGCAACTATGTTGTAGAAAAATTGAAATCTAAGTATCCAAGTTACAGTTCATTCAAAATTGGTGTGCCCTCGGCATCATTTGAGGTAGTTTATACGCCTGAATTCTGGCCTAGTGGTTCTTTTATCAGTAAATTTTACTTTCCAAGGAATTCTTTAAACTACAAGGCTGTCAAAGAAAAAGGGTCAACGTAAATTTTGATGAAATAAAACTTAAGAACCTGAAGAGTAAAAATAAATTAAATTTTAAAATATTCTATTGGAATATACAGAGCATATTGAACAAAATAGACGGTCTAATTGACATTGTTAATGCTTACGATGTTGATATTATTTGTATCGCTGAACATTGGCTTTGTGACCAAGAACTGTTTTTGTTAAAAATTCCTGGTTACTACTTGGCAAGTTATTTCTGCAGACCAAGTGGTAAACATGGCGGCTCTGCAATATTTGTAAAACATGAGTATGAATCCAGCCAATTTATGGACATAGCTAACCTAGTTGTTCAAGACAATTTTGAAGCCTGTTGCGTCTTTATTAAAAGTATTAGTCTTCTGTGTGTTACCTTTTATAGAACACCAAGCAAGTTAAGAACCTGTTTTAATGACTTTTTAACTCGTTTTAATGATTTATTACAGTTAGTATTTAGTCGAAAAATGAATATTAATATTGTTATCAGTGGTGATTTTAACGTCAATTTTAACATCAAAAGTAATGATTTAACTGATATAATTAACGTGTTTGAATGTTTTGGATTACGTCACCTGATAACAAAAATTACCCGACCTGCATCAGGTACTTGTTTGGATAATGTCTTTACCTCCATACACCCCGACAAATGTACTGCGGAAGTTGTTCCTTCCATATTCTCTGACCACGATCCAATACTTTTTTCAGCTAATATTGATTATGATGACAATAATTTTCAAGGGAAATTAAAAACGATAAGAAATATCAATAATTGTAATATGACATATTTTGTGTATTTACTCATGAATACTAACTGGATTTATCTGTATAGTATAATTAATCATGCCAATATTTTTACATATTTCTTAAATAGCTTTTATGAGGCTGTTAATAATGCCTTTCCATTTATAACTTTTAGACCCAAACCTAATTACAAATGTAACAATAAAAAGTGGTACAACGATGAACTCCGAATTTTAAAGGACAAATGTATGATGTTTTATGATCTTTATGTTTATTTTGGTATGTATGAATACAAAAGCAGATATATTGAATTAAAAAAGAAATATCAACATACCTTAAAGTTGACTAAAGTGAATTACTATTCTGCATTCATTAAGAACTCTAATAATATATCAAAATCCTCCTGGTCTGTAATATCTGAACATTTAAATTCTAACTCTAAGTCTGATTTATTCCCACCTAATCTAAATTGTGAGGGATTTAATTCTTTCTTTATTGATAAGGTCAATGACATTGTGAATAGCATACCCATTACTAACGAATCAATGTCCTTTCTAAATAAGTTGCCTAAGCCTAAGTGTAATTTTGATTTTTTAGAACTTAGTGTTGAGGATGTTTACTCTGGTATTATGAATCTGAATAATAGTACATGTGTGGATGTCTATGGAATTAATTCTAAAATTCTTAAATTAGCTGCTCCATATATATGTGAACCATTAACTTACGTTTTTAACAGTTGCCTCAAAGCTGGTCATTTTCCGGATGCTTTTAAATTTTCCAAAATAATACCAGTATTTAAGAAAGGAGATAAAACCTGTTATGAGAACTATAGACCTATTAGTATAATTCCAATAATTGGAAAGGTGTTTGAAGCATTATTATGCAAGCAAATTGTGACTTATTTTGAAACCAATCAGTTGTTTAATAAAAACCAATTCGGCTTCAGACATGGCATGAGTACAATAAAGGCTGTCACCAGCTTTCTGAAACAGTGCTATGAAAATATTAATAACGGTAACATTGTATCAACTAGGCTTTTTGATCTCTCGAGAGCCTTTGACACTGTCTCACCAAATATTCTTTTAGAGAAACTGACTTTTTATGGTTTTCATAATCATAGCATTCAATTTTTAAGATCTTATTTTAACAACAGGACTCAGGCAACTTATTTTAATGGAATTTTATCTCAGTTCAAACCTGTGAATTATGGAGTCCCTCAAGGATCAATTTTGGGACCTGTATTTTTTATTATTTATATTAATGATCTTCCCGTTTCAATTAGGGATGATAATTTTACTCCTTATCTTTACGCAGATGATCTAGCAATTACCTTTTATGACAAAGCTGAACATATATTAAGACCTATATTACACACGGTAACACTAGTAGTTAATAATTGGTGCAATGCCAATAATTTGAGCATAAACACTGGAAAAACTACTCATATTCAATATAAATGTAATACCAGATGTCTCGGAAGCTCCATAAAGTTTTTAGGCATTTATATTGACTCTGACCTAGGATGGTCAACGCACATTAATCATATATTTAAAAAAATAACAACAGGAATTTTCATGCTAAGTCACAGTGTAAGTAAAGATGTTCTCATGAAAGTGTACTATGCTCACATTTATTCACATGCTAACTACGGTTTACTTTTCTGGGGGAATCACTCCCTGGCTACGAAGATCTTTGTACAACAAAAAAAGGCTGTTAGATTAATCTGTGGAGTTCATCCAAAAGAGCATTGTAAACCACTTTTTATTGATTTAGGTATTTTAACCCTGCCATCATTGTATGTGCTCACCTGCCTCGTGTATGTTAAAGAAAATTTTACCACTTTTACAGTTTGCTCGAACATTCACAATTACACGACACGAAATCGTCTGAATTTATACATCAACAAATTTAAACTTACGAAAATTCAGAACAGTTTTATAGTTGTCTCTAATAAACTATACAATATTTTACCCGAAAGGATAAGGAATCTCCCTATCTCAAATTTTAAAAGGACTTTACGCCATACATTGATGGCCAATCCACTGTATTCTGTGCATGATTTTTATAACCTAGAATGGTAATTAAATTATGACGTTGCTATAATGTAATAGTTTTTGGCAATAAACAGTATCTATCTATCTATCTATTATTATTATTATTATTATTATTATTATTATTATTATTATTATTATTATTATTATTATTATTATTATTATTATTATTATTATTATTATTATTATTATTATTATTATTATTTATTATTATTATTATTATTATTATTATTATTATTATTATTATTATTATTATTATTATTATTATTATTATTATTATTATTATTATTATTATTATTATTATTATTATTATTATTATTATTATTATTATTATTATTATTATTATTATTATTATTATTATTATTATTATTATTATTATTATTATTATTATTATTATTATTATTATTATTATTATTATTATTATTATTATTATTATTATTATTATTATTATTATTATTATTATTATTATTATTATTATTATTATTATTATATTATTATTATTATTATTATTATTATTATTATTATTATTATTATTATTATTATTATTATTATTATTATTATTATTATTATTATTATTATTATTATTATTATTATTATTATTATTATTATTATTATTATTATTATTATTATTATTATTATTATTATTATTATTATTATTATTATTATTATTATTATTATTATTATTATTATTATTATTATTATTATTATTATTATTATTATTATTATTATTATTATTATTATTATTATTATTATTATTATTATTATTATTATTATTATTATTATTATTATTATTATTATTATTATTATTATTATTATTATTATTATTATTATTATTATTATTATCATTATTATTATCATTATTATGATTATTATTATTATTATTTTTATTATTATTATCATTATCATTATGATTATCATTATGATTATCATTATCGTTATCATTATCATTATCATTATTATTATTATTATTATTATTATTATTATTATTATTATTATTATTATTATTATTATTATTATTATTATTATTATTATTATTATTATTATTATTATTATTATTATTATTATTATTATTATTATTATTATTATTATTATTATTATTATTATTATTATTATTATTATTATTATTATTATTATTATTATTATTATTATTATTATTATTATTATTATTATTATTATTATTATTATTATTATTATTATTATTATCATTATTATTATCATTATTATTATCATTATTATTATCATTATTATGATTATTATTATTATTATTTTTATTATCATTATCATTATCATTATGATTATCATTATGATTATCATTATCGTTATCATTATCATTATCATTATTATTATTATTATTATTATTATTATTATTATTATTATTATTATTATTATTATTATTATTATTATTATTATTATTATTATTATTATTATTATTATTATTATTATTATTATTATTATTATTATTATTATTATTATTATTATTATTATTATTATTATTATTATTATTATTATTATTATTATTATTATTATTATTATTATTATTATTATTATTATTATTATTATTATTATTATTATTATTATTATTATTATTATTATTATTATTATTATTATTATTATTATTACTATTACTATTACTATTATTACCACCACCACCACTACTATTATTACCATTATTACTATTGTTACTACTACTATTATTACTACTTCTACTATTACTATTAATATTACTATTACTATTAGTATTGTTATTATTACTATTTCTATTATTACTATTATTGTTATAATTATTGTTATTATTACTGTTATTATTGTTATTGTTATTATTATTGTTATTATTGTTATTATTGTTATTATTATTACTATTATTATTATTATTATTATTGTTATTATTATTATTACTATTATTATTATTATTATTATTATTATTATTATTATTATTATTATTATTATTATTATTATTATTATTATTGTTATTGTTATTATTACTATTATTATTATTATTATTATTATTATTATTATTATTATTATTATTATTATTATTATTATTATTATTATTATTATTATTATTATTATTATTATTATTATTATTATTATTATTATTATTATTATTATTATTATTATTATTATTATTATTATTATTATTATTATTATTATTATTATTATTATTATTATTATTATTATTATTATTATTATTATTATTATTATTATTATTATTATTATTATTATTATTATTATTATTATTATTTTCTCTATTACTAATTGTATTCCACCCAAAGCTTCGACCACGATATTTCACTGGAAACATACCGTCCACCAGAGCCGGCTCCACCGTAAGTAGATAGCCCTTCGTGCGTTAAAAGAGTTGCAGAAGTTCACGGCAGAAGAGAGGCCAGTGGCGCTGCTGCTTCTTAGCGCGACGTGGGGTAAGAGGCAATTGAACCAGCGTGTATACTTTGTAATCATAGACAATAACAGTAAACAGGAAGTCTCATTCTACTTACAGGCATTTTATTTTCCAGGGAACAAACTCACTCCTGTATATGCTGCTATTGTCTAACATTTGAATTAGAGATTGTAAAGAGCAAGCATTTGGTTTGGTTTGGTTTGGTTTGGTTTAAGGGCGCTCAACTTCTAGGTCGTCAACGCACTTAAAAGATTCATGGCAATAGCCAGATATAAATATCACTCAAAAAATAAAAATACTAGCAACAAGAAAAGTTTACAAAGGCAAAAGGCAGTGGCAATAGCCAGATATGAAACAAGGTGATAAATACGTCCAAAAGCAGAAACAGATAATTAAAAAAATTTAAATCCTCTAATTGATATTGCACTCCGCTAAAAAATTAAAAACTCTATCAACCGTTGTTTTGTCGTCCGCTAGGACCTCTGCAAGTCTGGCAGGCAGCTGCAGAGAACCCCGAAGTTGCGCTAGATTTGGATTTGGTTTAAGGGCGCTCAACTTCTAGGTCATCAGCAAGGTGCGCTAGAGAGCAACACTCTAGCAACACGTGGCGAACTGACAAAAGGTTGTCACACAGCGGACATAGAGGCGCAGGGTCCCTTTTAAATAGGTAACCATGCGAAAAATTGCAGTGGCCTATTCTTAATCGAGCCAAACTAACCTCCTCGCGACGAGATGTGTGACAGGAAGTTACCCAGTTTATCGGAAGTTCTTTCACTTCTCTAAGCTTATTACCGCGGAGAGTTGACCACTCGGCGTGCCAGGACGACAGCACCGCTCTCCGCACTTCAAGCCTAAAGTCTTCCGAAGTAACACGTGAGATGGTAATACTGGGTTCTGTAGTTGCCGTCTTTGCTGCTAAATCTGCCATTTCATTCCCAGGCAAACCTACGTGACCGGGAATCCATGCACACACCACGTCAACGCCAGAAGCGTGTAAAACATGGAGGGCATCCTGGATACGTTGTACAATAGGGTGGGGGTTGTACAACTGACGAAGGCTCTGCAGTGCACTAAGGGAATCGCTCAAAATCAGGCAGTCACCTAATTTACGACGGCGAACATACAAAACGGCTCGATAAATTGCATAAAGCTCTGCAGTAAAAATGGAGGTGCTATATGGAAAACCGAATGTATATGGTTCGGTTCCATAAACATAAGCACATCCAACACCGTTGAAGCCCTTTGACCCATCGGTGTAAATATATCGACGGTCAGTGTAGCCTGACAAAAATTCTAAGAAACACGTGCGGATACTTGAAATAGGCATCGTGGACTTCTGGTGTATGGTCATCCCAAGATCTACATGGGGCGTACCAGATAGCCAAGGGGGATAAAGTCTCTCGCCCTTGGCGAACATCACAGGCAGTTCCACTCCAAGCTTCACTAGGAGCTCTTGGAAACGGAACCCCGCAGGCTTTGAATTAAGGGTGCTATTTCTATATCGTTCTCTTAGCGTGGTGGTGAAAAAAGAAGCGAACGTTGGGTGGTTAGGCATACATCTAAGCGCACAACCATAATTTGCCAAGAGAATCTCACGCCGATATTGCAGAGGAGGTTCTGCGGACTCGGCGTAAAGGCTCACCACTGGGCTTGTTGGAAAAGCTCCTGTTGCAATGCGGATGCCCCTATTATGGACCACGTCTAATCTTCTCAGCACAGATGGTCGTGCCGACGAATAAACTATACACCCATAGTCTAGCTTGGATCGGACCAATGCGCGATATATTCGCAACAAAATTGTCCGCTCCGCTCCCCACGATTTCCCATTCAGTACTCGCATAATATTTAGGGAACGGTCACATCTCGCTCTTAGCTGTGCAATATGCGACGACCAACTAAGCTTCCTGTCCAAGATCAAACCCAGGAAGCGCGTCTCTTCTGCGAAGGGAAGTGAATCTGGACCAAATCGGAGCGAAGGTGGTAATCGTCTCCTACGGCGCCAGAAATTAACGCAGATTGACTTCTCAGTTGAGAAACGGAAGCCGTTTTTCACGCTTCATTCTCTAAGGTTGTCCAAACATTGCTGCAGGCGCCGTTGTAAGAACGCCGTGCGCTGAGAAGTGCAATAGACAGCGAAGTCGTCTACGAATAGGCATGACGAAACTCCAGGTGGAACACATTTCCAGATGGAGTTAATTGCTATAGTAAACAGCGTGACACTTAGCACCGAACTCTGAGGTACTCCCTCCTCCTGAACAAAATAATTAGAAAAAACCGAGCCGACCCTTACTCGGAAAAAGCGGTCCTTCATAAACTCCTGAATGAAAAGTGGTAGGCGTCCACGTATGTTCCAGGCATACAGGGAACGCAGAATCCCTGCTCGCCAGCACGTATCATAAGCCTTCTCAAGATCCAAAAAAATGCCAACGGTTTGACAGTTCTTCATAAAGCCGTCCATTATCTGTGTCGATATTGACACAAGATGGTCAACAGTTGAACGGCGTCGTCGAAAACTACACTGGATGTTAGTCAGTAGGTTACGACTTTCTAACCACCATACCAATCGTCCATTGATCAACTGGTGAGGGAAATATGACGATAGCTGGAGGGAAGATGACGGTCCTTCCCAGCCTTCAAGATGGGAATAACGGTGACCTCCCGCCAATTTTCTGGGAGTATACTGTCAACCCAAACACGATTATAGACCTCGAGCAGGAATGTCTTACCTTCAGGAGAGAGCTGTTGTAACATTTGTACATGAATACCGTCCGGTCCTGGTGCTGAACATCGCGAAGATTTCAGGGAATGCTCCAGCTCTGCCATGGTGAAAAGGCGATTGTAATCTTCTACGTTTCTAGAACGAAACGAGAAGCCTTGAGATTCCACCTGAGTTTTAATTGGAAGGAACGCAGGGGAGTAGTTTACCGAGCTAGACACTTGTGCGAAAGCACTGCCAAACGTATTGGCCACTTCAAATGAATCAACAACAGCTCCTGTGGCCGTTTTTAGTCCCGCTATTGGTATTTGGGTCGTTTTAGCTGCAACACGCCTTAATCTATCCCACACAACCGAGGAAGGCGTGTGTCGGTTAAATGAAGCTACAAATTTGCTCCATGATGACTTTTTGCTCTCCTTAATGACTTCTCTGGACCTGGCACGCATTTTCTTGTATTCGATTAGGTTTTCCAAAGTAGGGTGACGTTGGAAAACCCTAAGTGCACGCCTTCGAGCACGAATGGCATTCTGACATTCTTCCGTCCGCCAGGGGACGGGAAATCGACGGGGGTGTGTAGTCGACCGCGGAATCGATTGTTCAGCAGCAGAGAGAATCGTCTCCGTGAGATGCTGCGCCAAACTATTCACTGAGTCATGCTCGTTGTAGGTAAAGACAGCCAACTGGGTGTAAAGGTTCCAGTTGGCATGGTCCAAACGCCATCTGTGCATACGAGTGGAAAATGTATGTTGTGTCAAGAGACTAATAAGACATGCGAAGTGGTCACTAGAGTGTAAATCAGAGATGACATTCCATGGTAAGGAGACTGCCAACTGAAGTGAACAAACTGCAAGGTTAAGATGCGAGAAACTATTGTGATAGTCCGAAATGAATGTAGGCTCTCCAGTGTTGAGGAGAGCTAGGTTGTGACTGTCCAAAAAATCGGAAATGAGTGTACCTCTCGCACAAGCGCGACTTGAACCCAAAGTTGGTGGTGCGCATTGAAGTCTCCCACCAACAGAAACGGTGTTGGCAACTGGGAAACTAGATCTTCTAAATCAATGTGCAAGAAGTCATGGGACGGAGGCAAATAAACATTACAGATGGTGAAATGTATGTTTGGCAGTTTAATCCATACAGCAACTGATTGTATATCAGAGTGCAATGGTAGAGTTTGCATATACACGTCATCTCTAACAAGCATCATAGCGCCGCCATGTGCCGGTACACCCTCTTCTGGTGTAATATCACACCGTATTGGGGTGTACCGCCTTAGATGGAAAGCGTCATGAGGACGTAGCTTAGTCTCTTGCAAACATGCGACCAGAGGTTCATTTTCTTTGAGCAAAAGCTCAAGTTCTGGCCTTTGAGTCCGAATTCCACGTACGTTCCATTGTAGGATAGCCATATTGCATTGTGTATGGGATAGGTAATTCCAAGGTAACTCTACATTACTTTGGAGCAGGCGGTTGTCGAATTAATTTCGCCCTTTTCTTCTCTCTTGGGCTTACATTTTTATCTGACGCTTTTTCGCGCCTCTTTTCCACTGGGGTCTCCCAGTGTGGGCAGATTCCAGCTCCATGTCCTCTGCCGAGGACGTCCGTGTTCCGATACTGAATTTTGGTTCGAGAGCTTCGAACCGATTTGACACGGAGACCGGCGAAGATGAAAGACGCCGGTCAGAGTCCACCCCTGAAGATTCTCCAGAAGAGGATATTCGAGATCTTCGAGGAGATGTTCGTGGACTCTTACATCCCTTCGATGCACTGGGATTAGACATACCATTTTCCTTGAGGAAGTCGGTCTTTGTGTAACTCTTTTTAAACTTAAACTTGATCGGTGAGGCTTCATATCTTACGGGCTTGCTAGCTTTTTGCGCTGATCTTGATGCTCTTGATGGTGATGTAACGCTGATGTTCTTTGCGCTTGCGGATTTTAAAGACGTTGACGTTGACACAGATGTGCGCGCTGATGTTGAAGGCTTTGGAATAGAGCTACGGGCTACAAGTGTCTTTTCAGATATTGTTGCCCCATTGAAATCGCTGGTCTGCGTTGCGATCTCTCTGCTCGGTACCGGTTTAGCTACAACTGAGCTATAGGTCCCGGACCTTGGAACAGAGGGTTGGCGTATACGCAAGAGCTTCCGGGCTTCTGAGAAGGGCACCTTCTCTTTAACCCGTATCTCTTGGATCGCTCTTTCTTCTACAAAACGGGGGCAATCTTGGGAACTGGCGGGATGTTCACCTCTGCAGTTCACACATGACGGAGCTGCTGTACATGCACCATCGTGGAATTCATCTCCACATTGAGGGCATGTAGCTTGTCCCTTGCTTTGTATGCCCAAAGCGCTGGCATTTAAAACATCTGAGCGGGTTCGGGATGAACGGCCTAACTTCGATGGACTCATACCCTGCTATAATCCTTTGCGGGAGATCTACCCGATCAAAGGTCAGGAACAGGGTACGTGTTGGCTTCAGTTCACCACCTTCTTTGCGTTGAACCTGGTAAACATTAGTAACGCCTTGTTCCATAAGATTTTCTTGAATCTCCTCATTGCTTAAATCATCCAATGCACGGGTGTTTATCACGCCGCGCGAGGAGTTCAAAATCTGTGCATCTGAACGCTGACAGGATAACTTGCTAGCATATTCGCTTTCAGTATCTTAGCTGCCTGGGTAGCTGAATGTGCTTCAACCAGGAGCGTGCCATTGCGAGGTCTAGTGCATGACTTTACTGGACCAGGAATGTTATCCAAACCCTTTTGTATCGTAAATGGGCTCACCGATAAAAATTTCTTGTCTCCCTCAGTTCTTGATATTACTAAGTAGCGAGGACCACTCAACTCTGCTACTTCCTTTACACAAACTTTATTTTTTTTGTTTTGAGTTTTTGGAGAACTCATGGCGATGTCATCCTCCACCATTGCAAATGTCTCCGATGGCATGCTCACATCCTGGGCGCCACCCCGGCTTAGGTGAGAGTCCTGGCCTGGACCTTGCTCACCCTAGGGTCTCACCTCCCAATGTATAGACAGAGGGACCCAATCGCCTTCAGGAGTGCATCAGCTCATGCAATGGCCCCTCCCCAGGACTGACCTTTATTATCGGATACGCACACAGATCCTACATGATAACCAGGGGCTGGGACTTACGCGATTACCCAGTCACCCCTTGCGTCACCCCATCCTCCAACAACCCGCGCGTAGGTTATCCATCAGACTGTGTACAGGGAGGTATCAGGAGGGAGGTCAAACACAAAAGTGGACCAAAGTTGATTGGGCGTTTGGCATGTGCTCTCTCACCTCTTGGAGGAACCCAATCGAGAGTATGGCTTGGGGCCCCGGGTACGCCAAACCGTAGTAGGAGCCCTTGGGGGAGTTTGGTTTCGGAGTCCTCTTCCCCTAGATGAGTCGTCAACCAAAACTAACGAGCCCCATCTACCCGTTTGGAATGTTCTTTGCTTCCCCTCACCTCTTGCCTACCAGTAATCAAAATGACACTTAGTAGGCCGTCTGGCTCAGGAGCCCCTCCGCCACGACAAGGGGACACTCCTTCGGAGGGGAAGAGTAAGCATGATAGCACGTAATATTTCAATGGTATTTCTTCGCTCCAACGATTTTGATTAAAATGTCATATGTTTAAGATGTATGACAAATGATTAATCAACAACAGACTCCACCACAGGTTAACATACGGAACCCTAGCGTCACAAGAAGCAGAGTCCGAAAACGAGGCGGAGGACCTGTCCCCTGCAATAAACCGACCTACATCCAGACCACAACGGCTAGCTAGGCTATCACCCAAACCAAATACACCGCAACCCTCCACCTCAACTGCCACTCCCACACAGAATCCCACCCAAAACCCCGAACTCCAGTAACCTCCCAGAATAATAATCCCGGGCAAGGCCCAAACCGTTAAGGTCCTCCGGCTCCTACGAGACACCCTGTCAGCTGGAGCTTACAAGTTAAAAACCACAAGGGAGTGCCTCAAGCTCTTCCTCCAGCACAAGAAGGACTCCCATAGGACAATGCAGCTCCTGAAGGATGCCGGAGTTGAAAATTTCAGCTTTACCCACCGGAACGACCAGCCTCTGCGATGCGTCATAGCCTCTGCGATGCGTCATCAAACGTCTTCCTGTAGACTTGGAGGTAGACTACATCAAGGAATACCTGCAGCAGAAGGGGTATACCGGCGTCCAAGTACGTCAGCTCATTTACCGCGGCAGGCCTCTACCAATATTTCAAGTAAGTGTCGACAGGACCACCACCAACCAAAAAATTCTTCAGGAACGAGGGGTGTGCCATATGATGGTCACCGTGAAGGTCTTGAAAACCAACACAAATATTACCCAATGTTACAACTGGCAGCAACTATGGCACACTTATAAAATGTGTAACATGACCTCCAGGTGTGTCCTTTGCGGTGGCCTCCACCGCCTTGCTGACTGCCCCAAAAAGGCAAAGCAGGACGTTCAACCCCACTGCGCAAACTGTGGCGAAGCGCATTCTGCAAGTTATAGAGGGTGTGAGACGTTCAGAAACGAACGCCACCGCCGTCAACTGGCAAACATAGCCAGGACCACTCCTAGCGTTCAACCAGGTCCCAAACCCATCCTACACCCGGACCCGGTTCAACCAGGCTTCTCCCTTGCAGGAGCCGCCGGAGGGCAAAAGGCGCCTGCGCCACCACTAAATGGTCCCCCTCCACAACCTCAAACTCCGCAAGCATCCACCGGAGACCTGGGCGGTTTAAGAGAAATATTAAATTTGTTCAGGAATCTCAACCTCCCAGCCCTTTTAGCAAAGGTGCAACCTTTTCTGATTAAGTTCAGAAGCTGCACAAACACTATGGAGAAAATAGAAACCATCATATGCCTCCTCTCAACCCTCCTAGAGTAAATGGCCTATGTAAGGGGAGGTGTAACTTTAACCCACGCACTCCTGTGGAATGCAGATGACATCCACAGGAAGCAACACGAACTTGAAAACTACCTACGGCGTAACAAAATTGATGTCGCATTCATTTGCGAAACAAAATTAAAACAAGAGCTCCAGGGTTACCAAATTTTCCGAAACGACAGAATTGGCAAACAGGGGGGAGGGACTGCTATTTTGCTGAGAAACTCAATTGCTCATGCTCCTGTCATGCTGCCCGCACTGATAGCGTTAGAGTGCACGGCTCTTAAAACATGTCTTAATAGTAAAACGGTGATGGTATCACTTTATCGGTCCCCTAACTCCCCAGATTTCATACGTGACCTCGAACAAATCCTCGCTTTAGAGGAGCATGTTATAATTGCAGGAGATTTCAATGCCCGGCACCCCTGGTGGTTTTCTCGCCGAGCAAACGCGGCCGGAAATCTCCTGGTTGAACTTATAATAGAAAATGACGACATTGAGGTACATCTCCCCCCAGAACCCACCTTTTGGCACAGATCAGGGCACGTTGACCCTGAGATTTTGGAACTCGTACTCACAAAAAATGCGACACTCTCAAATAACTTCACTGTGTATCACAGCCTGGACTCCGACCGTCTTCCTGTGCATTTCGACATACAGGGCGCTATTATGGCCGGTGTCTCTGGCCCTCGAAAGAGGGCAGACACAGACTGGGCTAGGTTTACCGTGGAAATGCACAGGATGGCGCAACCCGGGCTATCATACTATAGGGAGGCAGACATAGATGTCGCCATTGAAAACTTCACTGCCTCGCTACGCACGGCCAAAAGAAATGCTACCACATACACCACAAGACCACCCCGTTTTTGCACGTACCCCGAGGTAGAGCAACTCATTGCGCGGAGACGATGCTTGACAAAAATGTGGCGATACACCCGTCAGCCTGAATATATAGTGCTAGCAAAATGGCTACGCAACGTCATTCGGCAACAAATTAAAATCAATAAAGTTGAACAGTGGGAAAACAAAATGCTGAGTAGCACCCATTCAGACTCTTCTTTGTGGAAATTACTAAAGGCTTTTAAAGTTTCCACGAGCGTTAAATACGCAACTGAGGTGCTGCACACTCAAGGCGGCCTGCACTTCTCCGAAGAGGAGAAAGCCGAGGTCTTCGCTGACTGTCTCCAAGACAGATTCACCGAAAACCCAGTGACCAACCGTGAAATAGAACGGGAGGTCCAGACATGGTACAAACCTGGGTGGCGCAGAAGCAAGAGCAACAGCTATCCCTAATAACACCGCAGGAAGTTTACAAGCTCATTAGGAAATTGCCTAATGGTAAAGCTGCCGGCCCAGACAAAGTGACTAATGAGGAACTTAAGCATCTCCCGAGAAAAGCTCTGGTGCAACTGACAAAGATATTTAACGCCTGTTTGCAGCAAGGCTATTTCCCTCTACTTGGAAACGAGCCAAGGTTATCATGCTCCCAAAGCAAGGGAAAAGCACCAGACAACCGCAAAACTACCGCCCCATTAGTCTCTTGTCTACTATTGGTAAATTGCTCGAAAAGAACATTCCACAGAATTACAGCTTCTCAGACTAACTGATGATGTAACAGAGCAATTTAACAATGGGGCTTCAACGTTGGCATTATTTCTGGACGTAGAAGCTGCATTTGACCGGTGCTGGCACAATGGCCTCATTTACAAACTGCACCACAATTTCCCGGCACTCCAAAATTATCTATACCTGCTGCACAACTTCTTAGAAAATCGACACTTCTACGTCCAAGTGGGCCACTCCTCTCGGGAGAGAGTGATGCGGGCTGGCGTCCCACAAGAGGCAATCATGTCACCGTTCCTGTACATACTGTTTACAAATGATTTCCTAGTGGATGCCAGATGTAAGGTCGCCATATGTGCAGACGACACTGCAATATACAACCACCACAAAAATCCTTGTTTCGGCCTTGCAGAAATGCAAAGATACACAAACAACTTCCTCTCATGGCTCCATGACTGGAAAATCAAAATTAACCCCAATAAATGCCAGCTAATACATTTTTCAAAGCGGCATCACACTTTGGCAATGAACCTAACGGTCGGTGGTCAAGTATTGCAATGTCGCCAGAATGTCAAATACCTTGGCGTCACCATGGACCGCACGATGTGCTGGTCCACCCACATAAAAAATACGGCCAACAAAGGCAGACAGCGGATAAAGTTGTGCGCCCCCATCTTCCGCAGCAAAGAGCTACAACTTAAATCCAAGCTGATTTTATATAGGCCATTTATACCCTCGGTGGTCCTGTACGCATGCGTGGCCTGGGCAAATGCCTCTAAAACCGCCCTCAAACAAATTCAAACCCTCCAAAACCTCTCCCTTAGAAAAATCCTCTCTGCTCCACTCCTTACCACTGACCAAACTCTTCACCTCGAAACTCAGATCCCGTCCATCCCAGAGGCAATAGCAAAAAGAGCAACGGCAACATGGACGCGCATTACGAACCACGAAAACTACGTGATCGCCAACATTGGCAAAGGCGACCCGAAGCACCGCAAACATACTAGAATAAAAATGTTCTAGACGCGGCACGGCTCGCTGACTAATGCGTGTCCATGCAATCTCGCTCTTAGGCCACACACACGTTACGGCAGAGGCCCTCGCCTCGGAAAACACACAGTAGCTACACCCTGCCCGCGCAGGAAAACAGCGGGAAAATGTAAATATTGTAAATAGTGCAGTGCGCGAGCTGGGACGCATTTTTCTGGTGTGCCCAGTGAACGTGTGTGTGTGTAAGCGTGTGAATGTGAGTGTGTGGGTGAATGCGTGCGTGTATGTGTGTATGTAGATGTATATATGTATATAAGGGAAAAAACAAAAACAACAACAAATAATAGGAATAGACACCAAACGACTTACGAAAACTATTCTCGGTGGCCTAAAGATGGCCACCTTATGGGTTTTTGGTGATACCCCAAACTATAAGCTTGTAAAAAGAAAAATTGTAAATGAATGTAAATTTATAGCCTGTAAGCCGGGGCCCTTGTACCGGCACCAGGCCAAAATTATGAATAAAAAACTTGAAACTTATGACAAATGGAATGTATATTTTGAATTTTCTGGCTATAGCCTATATAGTCTCGTTTACAGAGGATGACTTTTGAATAACTCGAACAGATCAGACAAGTTCTTACTATACAAAAAAATGTAGATCTCACTAAAACCACAATTTATGTCTAAATATTTTTTGTTTGTAGAGTGAACCATTTCGGATATCTTCCGTGTTATTTGTGTCAGTTTCGGAAAACCTAACTTTCGTGAAATGGAACTTCGTTGTTCATTTTTTTATATGTTAAGCGTGCAAAGAGAACGAGATCTCAAAGCCTTGAAAGATTTGACTATCGCTCACAGCCTACTAGAACAAATACATATCTCAACTAACACGAAGAAGATATAGGTATAAAGTCTGTAAGAATGGTTAGTACAATAGTAGAGAAAGTCATTACATTTTTAGAAAAAGGTCCGTGTGTGTGTGTGTGTGTGTGTGTGTGTGTGTGTGCGCGCGCGCGCTCGTGTGTGTGTCTGTCTGTCAGTCTGTGAACAGAATCACTCATAAACTAAAAGTCGGTTAAAAACCAAAGATATGAGTTATACGAGTTTAATGTTCTTTAAGGATGTGACACGAAGGGTTTTAAAAAAATTACTCCACCCTAAACTATACTTTACATGGAAAACTTTTCGTGAGTTTTGATTTTCTTGAAAATATTTCTAATGATTTTGACTAAAATACCATATGTTTGAGATATTTATGTGTCAAATGAAATGTGTATTTTGATGTTTCAGGCTATAGCCTATGTACTGCTATTTACTCTGGATTGCTTTTGAATAACTCGCAAACTGTAGGAGATGGACAAAAGCTTACTGTACAAAAAATGTAGATCTCGCTAAAACACACAATTTATGTCGCAATAATTTTGTGTACCATTTTGCAGATATTTCTTGTTATTTGTATAAGTTTTGGAGAACTTGTAGTTCTGTGAAATACGACATCGTTATTAATTTTTTATATGCTAATCGTGTAAAGAGAACGGAATTTGAAAGCTTTAAAGGATTTTACTATTGTTCAAAGCCTAGTTTATTCCCATATTCCCCTTGTATCTACACGGAAATAAGCAATAAGATAATTTGTACAAATGTTTATCTCAACTGACCACCTCCGTAGCACAGTTGGTAGCGCGCTTTCCTCTGGCGCGGATGAGCCGGGTTCGATCCTCGGTACCAGTTTGGGATTTTATTCCCTCTGGGAGGTTCTGGCACGGAGTGCACTCAGCCTCATTAGGTCCCGAGGGGGAACAATTGAGGAGCTTAGTTTATGGAAAAGTAGCGCCCCCAGGTCAAGAAGGCCGTATAACTGGCCCGGAGGGCTCGGGGCACTGAACACGTCCCCCCCCCCCTCCAGTACTGCACCCCACCAATGATGCCTTTAGTGGGCAGAGGTGGGGAACGCAGCCACTGGGTGGCAAAGCTTGGCCCTTCATGGGCTGTTGCGCTAGGGTAGGTTTATCTCAACTAACACAAAGATATAGGAATAAGAGTTTGTAAGAATGGCTAGTACAAGAGTAGAGAAAGTCATGTGAATGCAACACATCAGATTTTTAACATGTTTATCACCATCATTATGCTTATCATCATGATTGTTATTGATAATATTATCATTATTATTAATCATGATCATTATTATTAATCATGAGTTTCATAATTATAGCTTTATTGTAATTAATTTTAGTATTATCATTGTATCAACATTAATGTTTTTGTTACTGATATGATTTATTGTGATATTATTTCCACGGTTATTATTGGCATTAAATGCTACTGATATGATGACCTCATTCATAGAATAGGTGTTCAAAATGGTGCCTTTTTGACTGATACAATGTTCCAACTGTCGTGTTGTGTCCATATGGACGTTTCTGAGAACTGAGAGTGTGACAGGCACATGCTTGAACTATCCGTTGACGTGAGACCTCTACATTGAGGCGATCTGTTTCAAACGCAATATTCTTGATATGAAACCTAGGCCCATTCTGCGACCACGGTACAACTAGTTGAAATGGACCTTTACAAGTCCGTAATAACCATGACTGGGAGAAAGACAAATCCTATAACATTGACCTCAAGAATATCACACCAAAATATTTCGTAGCCAGTGAGGATTGTCTGGGGCCCAGTAGTGTATTTTGTGTCTATTGATAGTGGCATAGTTGTTGAAATAGCATTCATCCCTTCAAAGAAAAGTTTCAAGAAAGTCACCCTCGTGCATTATTCAACACCACGGGCAAAATCATTGCCATAGGGTTATTGATCGAGATGAAATTTGTGCCTATGCCACGGCTATTCCTACAAAATAATAATAATAATAATAATAATAATAATAATAATAATAATAATAATAATAATAATAATAATAATAATAATAATAATAATAATAATAATAATAATAATAATAATAATAATAATAATAATAATAATAATAATAATAATAATAATAATAATAATAATAATAATAATAATAATAATAATAATAATAATAATAATAATAATAATAATAATAATAATAATAATAATAATAATAATAATAAGCTAACAATAATGATAAACATGATACATAACATAACCATAATAACAATACCAACAGTAACGTTGATAATAAGCATGATGATCGTAATTAACATTAATAAAACTTGTGGTTTATAATCTCTAATCCATAATATTGGATAATAGCACCATAGTCAGGACTGAGCTTATTTACTGGAATATAAAGATCCTGTAAGGAAAGTGAGACCTTTTCGGTTGTTTATGCTATTATTCTCTATTATCACGGACTACTCACGCTAGTTCAACTGCCTCTCACCTCACGTCTTCGTTGAGAGGCAGAGCGCTGCCGTCTCTATTACTAGAATTGTGCCGTGGAGTTCTACAACTGTTTTAACGCACGAAGCGATATCTACTTCCGCCGCTGCCGGATGCCGGATGGATATAATACATATTCATACAGGGCAGTGGCGTATTCTCCCTCTCAGCGAAGAGTCGGTCTGGGTGGCTCAGTTGGTTAGACGCTGGCCTGCTGATCCCAAGGTCGCGGGTTCAAATCCGGCCCAGACCGATGGTTTTTAAGAGTGCTTAAAAACGACAGCTCCACGTCAGTAGATTTACTGGCATGTAAAAGAACTCCTGCGGCACAAAATTCCGGCACACCGGCGACGCTGATGTGATCCTGGCCATTGACAGCGTCGTTAAACAACAAAATATTTTTTTTATTTCTCAGCGAAGACGTGAGGTGAAAGGCAGCTGAGCTAGCGTGTGTAATCCGCGATAATAGGCAATAGCAGTATAAAGAACCGAAAAGGTCTCACTTTCCTTACAGGATTATTTTCCATTACTGCGGAGCCATCTCGCTCGCTCAGTCTGGTCACTGTATAAACTTACGCTGCGAATTCATCTGCTTGTGTATTTAGAACAAGCTCCCATTTTG
Source organism: Tenodera sinensis (assembly GCA_030765045.1). Lineage (NCBI taxonomy): Eukaryota > Metazoa > Arthropoda > Insecta > Mantodea > Mantidae > Tenodera > Tenodera sinensis. The sequence continues at coordinate 2,665,499 of JAUKNM010000025.1, read as the reverse complement.
TATCCCCTCTTCATGGTTTAGAGTTGTGACTTACCATACTTCTGCTCACATTGCAGAACTTTATCAACCTCATGCTACAGCTACACGCATTTTTAGGTGATAACTTGTGGAAATTGATTGCTTCACCTAAAGTTAAAGCTTCACTTAAAGTACACATGAGATTATAAGACGCCATTGGGATATGTTAATCTAAAATAAATTTGAGAGCAACCTTTAGTTTACCGGCAAAATGTGAGTCAATTCCCTCAATAAAATGGTGTACCCGCTTGTTGTCATGGCAGTTCAGTTATCTAGGGCAACGAACGCTGAAAGCCGAAGATCTGCGATCAAAACCAGTCTGAGGAACTGAATTTTCCCATGTGATTCTACCTCTCCAATAATTTGCGTGTTTGAATGCGTGTTTGCAAGGCGCGTTTTTCATTTTAACACAGGGTTGTATTTACCGCTGCCATGTAGAGAGCAATATCGAAATATCGACTTCAGGAATCCCAGAGCTACATATTTCTAAACTGGTGTACTACGGTTTATCGGAAAATGTCGCTTTCGGGAAACATGATTATCAGACCTGAATTGTTCAGATATTTAATGTCCTTAGCGCCTTAAATTTAAATCCAATGTGGACTGCGGTAACAGTTATTTATTCTAAATAACCGTGCCAATAGTACCTATCACTTCATTCAGCGTTTAGGACTAATAGACATTAGAATAATAGTTTTCAAAGTTTATTTGGAAAAAAACCAAAAGGACTTACCATGCAAGTATTCTTTTAAAGATTTTTATAGGGACTTTTTAAAGTAATGGCCAGTTTTATCGGCATTTGTTTTAAATATAATTTGATAAAAGCTAGTTTTATGTTTCTGGCCCTATAACGTTTAAAATTCCGAGTAGTGCCTAGTAGGTGGTCACACATCTTTCCTCACAATGAATGCTCATGCCTTTTAAGTGCATTTCTAAACGGCGCCTTTTCAGATATCCTTTAAAATGTTGCGACATTGGTTAAGATTTCTATGGAGTAATCTTGGCATTGATTAGATGCTGCTTGGACGATGCTTACTAAGGAGCTGAGAAAAGTGTCAGCTAGAGCTGAAAGGGTTAAGATTTAACGTTTATGCGAAAAAGGGAATTTTTAGTGTATTTGGGAATTTGTGTGGGGACAAAGCTAATTGAATGTAAAAGTAAGGAAAATAAACAACAGGTGATGAGTAAACTTGGAGAAACACCATGCAACCTATCGTTAGGGTGGAGCAAATTCTCGGCGGAACTAAGAATTTGAAGATCGGGACACCAGGACGCGACACAACATCCGCGCCCGTCAACCCACCCAGGTAGGACGGCACATCGAACCTTGAAGTCTTCCACAGACAATTTGCAACGTTGCTGCCCGCACCGTATGGCCCATAGCAGAGGAAGCTGAGGAGCTGACAGCTAGCCTTCAAGGACGAGTGGTAGAAATGCTGAACGTCCCGAAACATCTGGGAGACTCTAGACAGTCGATTTGGAAAGCACATCCAGCTGCAGCCCATTGCAGTCACCTCAAGTCAAGGTCATAACAACCAAGGGAGATGCTGAAGGAATTAGCTCGTGATAATGAACAACCAGTGAATCAAGCTCTGGTGAACCTCCCGGCCAGATACGTGCACCAGGAGGTTATCTACTCCGTCAACGAGATGCGCGACGCCGAGAAACTCAGCACCTAATATTTCGCGAATATCAGACCATCAAAGATACGCTGACAACCACACAGACGACCGAGCAGATGTCCGCTTTGACGATGGAGACAGAGAAGGTAACAACTACCATTGCGTGGCCGGAGTTTTCGGTGTGTATGGGACGGGAGAACAGCCCCAGGGCATCGACGATCTCCGAGAGGTGTGTGTTGGAAGTGTGGTTGGTCAGGACATTCGGTGAGAGACCGTCCACACCTCGCCAACAAACTAATTCTAAACGAATAAGTATCGGCGTGAAAAAGGGCAAGTCGGGGCAATCATCGCCAACCCCTAGAGTGATGCTGTGGATTCTCCGAAGCACAGTGAACATGTAGACCTCTGCAGGGTAACCCTAGAGGAGGTTACTTTTGGGTCCACCAGGACTAAGGTGTTCGCGAATGTGCACTAGAAGTGTCAGCGGTCATGGAAACCCGTGGGCGCAGAACGGCTCGCACTCAGAGGATAAGAGGATCCGAGATGCAGTCTATAGTATCCAGGGGCTGCCCCGAAAGAAGACCCGGTGGTGCTGCTCGGGGCGCACAGCGCTGAAGTGGAGGGGGAGGGGCAGTGTGACATTGGTTAATATGTCTATGGAGTAAGCTTGCCATAGATTAAATGCTGCTTGGATGACTGTTGTTCAAGGAGCTGAGAAAAGTGACTGAGCTGAAAATGCTAAAGGTTAAGTTTATGCGAAAAGGAAGTTTGAGTGTATTTGGGGATTTGTGTAAGTGAGAACAAAGCTAATTGAATGTAAAAGTAAAGAAAATAAGCTAAAGATAGTTCGTAAGCACGGAGAGCTTAAAAATAGGTAAAGTAAGAAAGCTTATGGTAAAGATAGTTGATGTTAAGTGTCCATGCGTTAACTTGTGTTGAGTGAGCCAACTGTAAAAGTTCGCGAAACTAAATAACGAAACATTGAGTAAAGTTACAATGTTAAAAGCCCATACATTAAGCAATGGGCTACAGCATTAAATCCCCCTAGCCCGAGCAATGCCTCCGAAATTGCAATGTTTCCTTCCTTATAGGGCATAGGATGCAGGGTAAACACGGAGGAAAAAAAAAATTATTTTCTTGTTTAACGACGCTGTCAATTGCCAGGATCACATCAGCGTCGCCGGTGTGCCGGAATTTTGTCCCTCAGGAGTTCTTTTACATGCCAGTAAATCTACTGACATGGAGCTGTCGTTTTTAAGCACACTTAAAAACCATCGGCCTGGGCCGGGTTTGAACCCGCGACCTTGGGATCCGTAGGCCAGCGTCTAACCAACTGAGCCACCCAGACCGACTAAACACGGAGGAGAACACATCGCGCACTGCAACCAACTCAAACCTATTGTGGCTGCCACCCCCAAGAGGCAGGGATGAAGTGAGGGAACCATAAGGTGCCAGAAAATTACGGTTAGACAAGCCACCGATACGCGCGGAAGTCCCTAAAATGCTGAGCTTTCTTAATCCCGGCGCCAGGCTCTGTCAAGTCAGTTCGGGACACTTGCACTTGGTGACAGTTGAACTTAGTGATACTTGCACTAAGTCACTCTTATTTCTGGGTAAAAACGGTTCTTCGCTAATTGCCTTGCTAGCTGCCCAAGGAAAACACTCAACCAGGGACACTTAACCACCCTGAATTTGATAACCTTTCTCCATTGCTAGGCAAAGAAATTGATTCTGTATATTATTATTGATATTATGGTTGTTGTTAATTAGGAGACACTTAGCCGACATAATGTCGTTACCAAAGAACATCCCGTGGAGGTGATCTTTTTGTGTTCCCCGTGTTATTTCTTCGCTTTATTTCTTTTGGTTTTATCTGTAAACTGTATTAGATATCAACCTTTCCAGTGGAAATAGCCATTTTAATATGTTTTATTCAGGGTATTTTTTGTTGTAGTAGAACCGTCAAATTTTTGTACTTCCTGCGCTGCTTCGTTCCTCAACAATGAAAATATATTTATTGTATTTTTGTACGTATAGTATACTTTCAGGAAATTCATAACATTTATATTTTTCTCCAAGTTTATCAACGCTTCATTAATTTCTGATGATATTTTAATACTCATTTTTTCCGTTTTTCGCCTTCAAGTTTGAGTTCTTTTCTGTTACATGTATGAATAAGGTATTCGGAATCTTCTCTAAGGGTATTAACGAATCTGTACACATTTGGATGTGCATTAATACTAAACTGTCCAGACTTCGATTCCAACCTTCAGAGACGTTGTTCGTCCTGTGTCGTTTGCCTGAGCAGTTCCAAATAGATCTGGAAAGCATGTCGTTCTCCAACCACTGCCCGACGAAGTATTAGTAGAAAAGCCGGAGTTTTGCATTTCCAGGTGCATTTTCCTGAATGCATAGCCAAGCATCATCAATCTTGTTTAAAGGCATGTGTGCTAATGCAGCACACATATGAACGTGGAACCTAATTTCCCATGTATTCTATTACCAGGCCAAATTCCTGCACTTTTCTCTACAAGCATTGGTTGAAATGGCAATTACAATCATAAATCTTAACTGCCGGAAACAATTATTGTTTCAATAATAGCTGTCTCAAAGACAACACTCACAGTTTCTGGATTCCAGTCCGACAAGTTGTTCTTCACAGCTATGAACAGTCTTTCATAGGTCTTGCGTTTCTTATTTGGCAGAAGTGCGTTCAGTACAGGTATGACATTGATTTCTTCTAAAGAACCTCCCAGATTAGCATGGATTGTAAAGACCTATTAAAATTGCATGCTCTTGAATGTCCCATCAACAAGAAAGGAGGACGCAATTTCGAAAATATTCCTTCCTTTTGCACTGGCAAACATTAGTATTCTATCTTGAGGTCCGCGATTTTCATCGTGAAGAAGGAAATTTTCTCCATCCTTCATTGTTAGTAATTGCTCAGAGAGTGAGTTACATCTTCTGCAAGAGCTGAATCTTGTAATAAACATCGTTGTTTCCTCCGAATGTGATGCAGCGCCTGTTAATAGCTTGTCTGTGTTGGCATTGCAGTTACAAAATCGTAACCGGTAGTAAAGAGATTTCCAAATTCTTACACATATATTTTAGAAACTAACTGATCGGATTCCCTCGCTTGCTTTTTAGCATTAGTCTTTTGTTTCCGAGCTTAATTTGCTGCAACATCCAGAATATACACACGCACCTGTTGTTCCAAAATTGTTCTTAGTCGAAAGTTTATCTTCTTGTAGTTTACGCAACACCAATGAGTGACGTTCCCCTGATTTGTATAATTTTGTATATATTTAAGGCCATTATAGATCAAGAGTGGCTTACCCGTGCTAGTTTCGGTGAACTCCATAAAATCGGATTTGAAAACAATTTAACGAAAATTAACTTCAGATTATCTCGGCTGAGTAAGTTGAACTAACAAACCCAGCTTCAGGTAACAACGGGGGTGATTTCCTGCACTACCCCCACCCCTTATACGCCTCCTAATTTACGCTCGATGGAAGCATTGATAGTTCCCAGAACTGGAATGCAACTGTCACTAAGTGCAAGGGTCACGACTCCCGCCGACCAGCCACCACATCACGGGTCCAGTGTTGTCGCACAGGCGTCCCCCTCACCCCGCCGGAACTAGCACTCCCTGGGTTCAATGGGTGTCGCAAGGTATACCCCCAACGGAGCATAGCGGACGCCCAAAAGACAGCTAGAGCCGAGAACACCAGTTATCATGCGCAAGCATCCGCTCCATCTGCCCGGCACGTCAGTACTACTTGCCTGAAAGTGCACCTGAGGCATGATAAGGAAATAGAATGAAAGGGAATGATGAAAAGGAAACCGTGGTATGAAAGAATGCACCCAGCACTTGCCTTAGTGACATGGGAAACTACGGAAAAATCCATGTGAGAGTGCGCGGCCAAGGTGATCCAACCCGTGACCTCCCGAATGCAGATGTTACCGCCGTAGCTCTCCCGCTCGGCTGTTTCCTTTTTCACTACCTTGTGAAATTCACGAACTGCGGAAGAAACGTCGGTTAGAAACTATACTATAGAGTATACACATACATACACATGGTAATTTAAAACTCACTAGCGACGCTACTGTGGAAAATGTATTGTGATATGAAATGTCACTTCTTTGATTATCACAAAGGGAGAAAAAAAGGTCCACAACACCATGTGTGGCTTACATCATTTTTCACGCCTGTAAGCACAGATAAGCGCTGCCCGCCCACGAGGCATGTCATGTACTGTTTACTCTCCCCGCCTAGCGTGATGGTAGCCCTTTCACCTATACCTAGGGTTAACAGGCTCGGTATCATACACACTTATCATGAATAAATGTATTGGATTTTACCCTCCTGTAGATATACGCTTTTATATACTAGTATTAGTGGAATAATTCCTTTAGTAATCTAATCCTGTGTTTCCATCGCCAAGCCCTAGAGTTACATTCCTCAGTTCGACACAATGTAAGTGCCTCTAGAACCAAAGTGCTACTATTCTTTGCCACTTTATAACGACAGGCATGCACAGAAGTATATTTTAGACGTGGCGAATGGCTGATAGCTACGCAGTGGTTTATACTCGAGTTCACTTCTGCACCATAGGTGTGCCGGGTTATTATCTCTCCGACTTCCGTTTAGTAAATATTGGGAACAGTACATGATTAAGTACAGTGCCCGCTCGCATTATCAGTAGGGTCTTGTTTATTTAAAGCAAGGAATCAGAGAGGATACCCCCCACCATCAATTTGTATGACGTCACTCGCTTCGCCACGTCCAAAATATACCTCTGTCACACCATTAGGCAAACCTATTTGCGTTACCACGACGACATATCAGTTCCTCTACTTCCTCTATAAAGTTGTAATACGTATTTTACATATCAAATAAATAGGCCATTTTGTTTTGCTTGCATATGCTAACATTCTCCGCTGTACACTACTTGATCCATTTCATGAAATACGTCAACGCAATCAATAAAGAAAAGCTTATTTTCAGAATTATTTGTTCGTTGTAAGTATCTTTGTTGATATTAAAGATAATACTATATGAAGTGGAAAATAAAGCCCCTGTAAGCAAAGTGAAACATATTCTAAGACTGTTATTGTCTATTGTCAGGAGCTACACACGATAGTTCAAGCCAGCAAACTACCTCTCGTCGCTCGTCTTCTCTTACAAGCAGAGCAAAGTTTGGCCGCTTCATAGGAAATGCGCCATTGCGTTCTTCAACATTCATTAGTATAAAAATTGGCATTGTTGCGGCATATAAATTTGCAACAGTATTATCCGCTTTTAAAAATAAGCAATTACAACTTAAACAACCTCACATAACATTAATTATTTACTGACTCGAAACAATAAATAGAAGAAAAGTAACTGGCAGGCGTATAAAATATAAACTCTGTCATTATTACAGTCTACAAAACATATACATAGTTTAATAAAAATAAAAAAGCATATCAAAAGATCAGTTTTGTAGGCTGTTGGTAAGGCTTTTTAGCTGAGGCAATGTTACAAGTGATGCTTAACCGTCTGCCTAAGCACCCCGCATCACCATAAATCGTCGCTAAAATTCAAAGGTTCAAAGAGGGAACCAATGAAGCTAAAAGCCCAATGAAAGTAGCCAATCAGGGGAGAGACATGTTGTCTATGCTGGAAAATTCTAAATCTTTCCCCACAGCTTTTGAGCCAAGTGTTGGTGAAAAACTCCAGACAGTTCTTCGCAATCAGGTGTACGGGGAGGTTGTGTCGCCAGGTCGCGAAATGGACGTCTTACTAAGAAGTACCTTGCCAGGTGCCACTAAGTCGCGACACGTCTAGTGACAGTAAACTACGTATAAAGGAATTGCGATTCATTCGGTACAGTAGATGTGCAAGTTTATTGCATATAAGGAAGTATAGTTTGAAAAAAACTAACATAAAATGCTGTGATGTTTACTGGGTGCACTTATTTTGGCATATACAATCTGTAAAGACGTAAACTACATGGTCAATACTTACCTGTCAGTTATACTCAAGGCCGAAAATAGGTATGCTATGAATAAAAAGATGATTCCTGTGACAAATGGATGGACGAAAAGAAAAAAAAGTATATCTGGTATTACATTCACATGACTTTCTCTATCAGCTACAATTTATTCTTATATAGCTTCTACAAACTATTTTTGCCCAAATTTATTCTTGTGCACACCTTAAACTAATTGAAATAAGCGTTTACACAAAGTTTCATTAAGAATTTGGATATATCTATGAAAAGAATAGCGAGTCGAGGTCGACCGCACCGTGGACGAGTGGTTAGATCATTCGCCTCTCACCAAAGCGGCCTGGGTTCGATTACAGGCAATCGCATGTGGGATTTGTGTTCGACAAAGCGGCGCAGGAGCGTGTTTTCTCCTGTTTTCCCCACCATCTCATTCTACCGGTGCTCCATCTTTGTTACATGTATCATCAGTAGATGGTGGATAAGTGTGCAAAAATCTGCAAGTGTAGTGCACATGACTCTGCTGCTCTCTCAGAGATACATAGCTGCAGGCTGATATGACGGCTGCGCGTTACCAGTTAGGTCATTCATTCTTCATTCCCAGCTGACCTGTATCCATGTGACTGCACACGGCTCCGCGCTCTAGTCATCAGTGTCACCGCCTGCGATGCCGCATGTAGTAAAAACGGGCGTTAAACACCACCCAAAAAAGCGAGTCGAGGATTTAAAAACGGTCACACTATAGCTACACCAACATTGGAAGTCCTCGTTATCTCCATCACATTACAAGGTTAGCAGCACTTTAGAAAATGATACAGTAATATAAAGTGAAAACCAGTAACAACAGATATCTCACAAATGGTTGATGTCACTAAAAAGATATTGGGGACTGATTGGGTATTTTAAAAGTATCTGCAATGTTTGTATATCGCTTATGCAAAGTGTACAACATTTTCATTTAGAATAAAGAAGATTACATAGGCTACTCCCAGAAAGCTCAAGCAATATGTACGATTTTTATACAAATATCTTAAATATAGTTTGAGAAAAGGGAATATATCGAAATTTGTCCGTGTGAGGCGTAGTTTGTGGTCGAAAGATATTCTTTAATATCCTCGTGCCACATGTCTGGAAGATGTTTAACTTAAACACCAAATTTATTATTTATTTAACAACTCGTTTTAATGATACTGTTCTTACACGCACACACACACGCACGCGCGCGCGCTCACACACACACCTAATACACAAACAGGCGGACCTATTTCTATAATACTTTCATTGAATTCAGAAAATTTGAAAATATACGTTTGTGGTAAAATCTCGATATCAAATTTTGGATAGGAATGCAATATTTCCTTAGGTACCTGATAGAGAAAGTAAAAAATAAGGAATAAAAGCTACCAAAGATCATGAATTCTGTACGAAAAGCAAGGAAGATAAATTTGAAAGTTCCAGATGAAACAGTGAGGTAAATGGAAAACTTTAGTTTAGATGACAGTTTAAAGAGACAACTTGAATGGTAGGTATGTGTGGCTTTTCAAATGTGGTTTGCCCCGCCCCTCCTTTTCTTTGTTCTTTTTGTAACTCTTAATGGTATCGTGTATCTTAATAAAGTTTCTCTTCCACCAAAACTCTAGGCAATCTTCAATCCATCAAGAGGTAATGTGGAATGCAGCTAATGAATAGTCTGTGGAATTTATGAAAGTGGATCATGGTTCTCCAGTTAAGTTTCACTTAAGAGCATCACGAAACACGTTTTCCTAAAGATATTGCCCTTTCCTCAAAACGCTTAAAGCGTATTTATGTAAAATAGCATACTGAATTAAAATTCTATTTCTAAGTATTTTAGGTGTCAAAACGAACACTCACTTTTGCTTGAAGTTTAATGTTCCTTAATAGCAGGTCATACCGTACGATGCATAAATGAATGAAATGTTGCTCAAATGAACCTGAGATCTTCGGAGCTTAGAGTTATCCAATATTCATCTTCTGAGGATGAAAAACTTATCCGGTCACTCGTTTTAATAAATATTCAAACTCGGGACCTCTTGAATGTGAGGCACACACATCAACGAAGTGTGCTATTGAACATTTTATTTTGTATTGTAATATTTTAAGCATTACTTGCAAGTTTCGTAATGCAGAATTATGTAATATATAAACTTAAATATTATCAACAGCTGAGTACCTTTAATCTTAGTTATAAGAAATAAAATAGTTCAAGGTTCTGAAATCTCTGCTTTGAATAGTACTTAAGAAAATAGAACTCAAATATGTTCATATTTATTGTTATATCTTTCCCAGCATATATATTTATAAGTTAATATTAGTCTAGACAAACTACAAAAATTGTAAACTGAAATGTCATAGATAATTGTATATATGTATATTGGTTTTGCAGCAACATTTCTTCTTTTTTCGCCGATTTATTGATTGCTGCCAGAAATAAGTCCGTTGCTTCATTGCATGTTCAGATAAACCACATTTCACCAAATCATGAGATGGTGATAAAGGTGTACTCCACTAGGAATCATTGTTATTGTCTTCTGCTGCTTTGTGTTTAATACTCAAGCTGCATTGTTGCACCAAATTATGGTTCTACGTTTCTTTCATCTTCTCTGGTTTAAGTTTTTAGCAGTAAATGGTGCGCGGAGTGTTGGTATCATACATGGTTTAAGCAGTTCAAACCCGATACAGAGCCATCAAAAACGGGAACAAAGCATAAAGGGCCGCGTCACGCATTTGACAGCTTGGTAACTCTAGCTTGTAATGCAATATAAATTGTCCATTTATATGCAAATTATATGCGATATTTGCACTGTCCAGTCCCGCCATTTACATTCCTCTGCTTATGGAATTATTACATCACAATAAGAGCTTATCTTATTCAGCCCTGTTTTCGGTAGTGTCAGCAACATGCTTATCAGTCAAATACAAATGTTTTGAGTTGAGTGATTCATTTGTAGAAAATAAAAGGGGAAAAAAAAGAAAGAAAGAAAAGAAAAAGGAAAGAAGATACTGAGTTCGTACAAATTTAGGCGTGGGATGACAACCTGACTTTCAGCATGGATATAGGGGAAACAAATACCTCTACAACGACAGAAGCAGGGTAAACATTCCATAAACTAAAGCATTTCATAAGCTTTCTGTCAGCAATACCTCTCATCACAAAGGAAAAGCTAAGGGGAAGGGGGCCGGGACAGAGCACCGCAATTAGATCACGTGCCCCTTTATGCTTCTAACGTGATCCTGGGAGAGAGGGATGAGGGAAGAGACCCGAAAGGCGACCAGATCCGGGTAACGACGTGAGCGAGGATGACGGAGTCATTAAAAGGGGTCATGAAGACCCTAAATCACAAACTTAGATTTTATAAAACTTTTTTGCATATTACGGAAATATAATCCATTCTGATTACCTTGGTATATGTTTTAGTAAAATAGACCAATATTAACTGTTTTAAATGAATTCATGTAAATATAACTTATATTTTACTTTTTTAATCCTTGCAAGATTTTATAAACCAAAGCATAACTTCGGGACTTATTGATCTAGAAGGCTGTCGTTTGGCTTATGTTCTAGGGGAAATTCTGATTCATATGCTGGCTAGTCTGAAATGCAATAAGGCATCAGATTTGTGTGATTGGATTGCCTTTAGTTATATAAACAATTGGTAACTTCCGAGATATTTGTATATTTTTACATTGTGCTCATCCTTTTTGTGTTGTTTTCACAATGACAGACTAAAGACTTGTTTGAAAAGAGAGAAAACAAAGGAAATCAACATTACAGAACATAACCAGTGTGCAGCATGTAACTGCACAACAAGGTGAACATTTAGTGTGGAACAATCCTGTTGAGAATGTTAAAACTCCACCCAGTGCTTCAATTAGGAAACTGCGCAACTAGCATCAATGAAAATTAAACAAAGATTAATACATTAGTTAATTTTAATGTATTCAGTTTTTAGTGGCTCTGTTAGTTCTAATATTTGTGGGGGATTTTAGAGTAAATATGTAATGCATGTGAGTTTATATGAGTGAGAATTGAGTGAGTGAGTGAGTGAGTGAGTGAGTGAGAGAGTGAGTGAGAGTGAGTAAGTGATTGAGTGAGAGTGAGTGAGAGAGTGAGTGAGTGAGAGTAAGTGATTGAGTGAGAGTGAGTGAGTGAGTGAGTAAGTGAGTGGAGTTTAAGGGCCCGTTGACAGCTAAGCCATTTGAACCGTGAATTTATAGGTATGAATGTTTTATTTTCGTTTTACCTGAACATAATTTTTCTAAAGACTGCATTTTTTCAATATAAAAGCCCCGTTTTCTCAGAAACCATTGGTAATATCTCGATATAACTTATATCACAATGCTGTTGTGGATCCTCAGAGAGTCAGTTTCCTCAAGTGGATTATTTTTAAATATAAAAAGTTCAGTTTTTTCATACCGAGCTACAGTAAAAAAATACACAAAAATATGCTATTTTAGACTTTTATATTAATGAGGGAGTATCACTATATATAGGAAGGACCAATAAACGCACTGTAACAATTTGGATTTCTATACCCAATAAATACTGAGAAAACGGAGCATTGCCGTTTAAAATTGATAATATAGAGTTCTATGACTCCTCTTAATGTGTCCAGTTCGATTGCATTCCCCGCCGCCCAAGCCCACACACAAACCCCTCTCCCACGAGGGTCCCCAGAAGGAGAACTTGCATCAGAGCATATGGAGCTGGAACCTAGTTGAACAGTCCGACCCAGGAAGATACCTTTACTAAGCGCAACTGCACCGCCCTGCCGCAACACGCCGACCGCTGTCACCTATATTTCTCGTTTTATGATAAAGCGTTTTGTTTAATACCCTGTGCTTAGGCCACTAAGGTAGTATTTCCCGGCGTGATAACAGTTCGACATGCACTAATTTAGAGGGCATGTGCTAAAACCCAATATAATTACAAGTGATGTGTGTAAATGTATCTTTATAAAACCAGTGTGGTGTAAATATCATCATGCTGTTAACACGACTGCTTTCTAAGGATAGAAAACGTTTTGATATTCACTAGCGGGACAAAATAATGTTACCACACTTTACCTGTAATTATTGGATTTTAACTCGCAATTAATCAAGTAAATTAAGTCGGGGTTGAAACACGCCACATTAGCGTTATAGGCAGCATTAAGAATTCAGTGAGGTGTGGAACACGCAAGCCGTGGTGTACTTATAATGGTTGGCATGCTGAAAGTAATTCTCTTTAATAATTGACAACAGAAGACGATATCTCTGTCATTACGTCTATGTTTTCTACCATGTTGATCTCGTCGAATTTAACACTACAGAATGCATAGTTGTGCTTGGGTTAGAGTAACTATGTTTTTAAAACAAGAAAATACAAGAGGAAAAAGAGAGTGTGTTTGAAATTGTTTATTCATAGACTTAGGTTTAGAAACTAAAAGTTAATAAGTAGACTGTAATTTATATAATGTATTCAATTTACTCCAAGGAAACAATCTTTTAGAATTATCTGTGCAACATTCGCCGATATTTAGCTGATAAATACACTTTCTCCAGTAAGATATTTTATGACACAGCATTTTGCAACACATTATATAAATATACCTAGTTATAGTGCACCTCATTAATCAACATGACTTTCAAATTTTATACTGAAAGAACGCTCTTGTGATTGACGACAAACAATCTATGTAACAAAACATTCGATTCCGTGGAACGGCGGCGTTTAAGGGCCCGTCGACAACTAGATCATTTGGGTCAGTGGAACGTAAGATCAGGTAAACAAAGAAAGACGGTTAATATTTGAAGAAAACTAAAATAAGCCATATTAAAATGTGAAATCACTTCTGGTCAATCTAGCTAGGTAATGCTCTCTCCAGCTTCCATTTTTACTTTCTCTACTCGTACGTATAGTAAGTAGCGGAAGTACTGTACTCGACCCAAAAATTTCACGTCGAGATTTCAGCGCAAATATGTGTTTTGAGGCCCCCTGAATCGAAAAAAGCATTTTTAGAAAAAGGCTTGTGTGTGCATGTATGTATGTGTGTGTGCGTGTGTGTGTGTGTGTGTGTGTGTGTGTGTGTGTGTGTGTGTGTGTGTGTGTATGTGAACAGCACAACTCAAAAAGTCAGTTAAAATCAAAAGTTGGTATTTAATATTGTTCAAGGATCCGACACGAAGATTTTGAAGACAATTCTTCCATCCTAAACCAACTTTTACATGGAAAATTATTTGAAAATGTTTATTTTCTCAAAAATGGCTTTAATGATTTTAATTAAAATGCCACATATTTAATATATTTTATGCCAAATTAAATATGCATATAGAATGTTTTTGGCTATAGCCCAAGTAGTCTTGTTTACTCTTGATGAAGAGACAGGCCAAATCTTACTGTACAAAAATGTGTATCTCGTTAAAACACACAAGTAATGTCCAAATACAATTTTGTGAAGTGAACCATTTCTGAGATATTGCTTGTTATTTGTTTGAGTTTTACAATACTTTAACGTTTCTCAAATGCAAGATCGTTACTCACTTTTTATCTGATGGCCGTGCAAAGAGAACAGAATTTCAAAGCTTTAAAAGATTTGACTACCGCTCAAAGCGTACTGCACCTACAAGGAAATCGGTAATAAGACAAGTCCTTCAAATGTTTATTTCGACTAACATGAGGAATGTAGAGGAATAAGAGATTTTTAGAATATTTAGTGCAAGAGCAGAGAAAGTCATGTTAGTGGAACACGTCAGATTCTTTTTTTAATATTCGGTAAGTTGAAGAGAAAAGCAAATTTCGTAAAATACGAACACTATTGTGACATTATTTCACTGTTGGATGATATATGTAAGAAACAAGATTTAATTGGGTGCTAATTTGAATATACTGAAAGGTCAGCTTTTGTTTGGGCTAGTAGGGTGTTGAGGCCTCCTCATCGCTCTTTATATGAAACATAGGATTATTTCACAAAGGAGCAAATCTTTCTGTTAGTTTAATTTCTATCTCCTTTCTTTTTAATGGAACTTCAGTGCATGCTTGTATGCAGAGTACTGCTTTTTGAAGTGCCAGTTGAATGCTCGTAGTTTACATGTATGCCTACTTGCTTTACAGTATACAAAGGATTTTCATGTATACAAAGCGAGCTCCAGCAATGGTTGATAGATACCTACTGCAGGCAAAGCAAGAGGCTAACTTTGAGGAGCAAGAAATCCTGCACAATCCCTTTCTGTAAGCCGTAACACGAAGAGCGCATTCGCATCTAAGTATGGTGAATTGAGAACCTTCTCCAAATGGGCAGTTCGTAACTATAAGGGAAGTGAGAGGTAGGACATGATGCAGTGGGTTAGTTACACCTAACGTCACGCCAGAGTTACACCTAAACGACCATGGAATACTATCTACTGTACTAACTTACATTAGGCTTACCTGCATCACAACAGATGTTGAAATTGATGACCTTCAACGCAAACACATTCCCTATATCTCCGAAAACAATTCAGGTTTACTCGTGAAAGTTCACGCTGAATTATTGCCGGTATTTATCTCAAGATTTTGACCTTCAATTCTTTTAATGTGTGCGAATTATTGTTACACTTCATCCTCTAGGTTCCCTATAAATAAACCCCGCATCGAGATGGCCACAGCGGAAGGAGGCGGCCACAATCCTCGACCAATTACTCTGTCGCCATACACACTTCCCAATTCATGCATAGAATTCACAGCAGTAAGCGCTATAACTGAATCCTATGAAACAGCCACACAATTTTTCATTTCTTATTAGTTGCGGAAAAAATATTTAAAATAGAATTTACATAAACGTGTGAATCAACTGTTGTGTCGTAAAATATGGGACCGATAATTCTACGCGCATTCGCTGCGCACCAAATCCAAACTCCTGCAGAGTGGTGAAGAACTTCATAAATAATATGGGAATTCTTGGTACACCAGAATTATTTTCTGAGATACAGGAAATGTGTTCACATTGAAGATCATCAATTTCAACATCTGTTGTGATGTCAGTAGATTTACTGGCACGTAAAAGAATTCCTGCGGGACAAAATTCCAGCACACCGGCGACGTTGATGTGATCCTGACAATTGACAGCGTCGTTAAAAAAACAACAAAAATTGACTTGCCTGTCGTTTACGTATAACTCTGGCGTAGGGCACTTCAGCCATTCTACGAAAACACTATTATATTTAAGTGAGCACAGCGATATGACTGTAGTGGAAGGAGATTAGTTTTTCGTTTAAAATATATCAGTTATAAACACACATAGATGATAAAAGATAGGCTCATCCTTGGAGCTTTAAATCCATGATAGTGCATTAAAGTGAACGCAGCTAAAAACCTCTGATAATCATGGATATTTCATAGTCATGCGTTATCTTCCATCCGTATAAAAATGATAGCACTATAAAAGCATTTCTATAGCAATCATATGAAACACAGAAGAAACCTAGAAAATATCTTACTGGAGTTATTTACAAATGCAAGTTTTAGGAAATTTCGGCAGAGCAAAGATGTAGAACAGATGTTGACCCGCTGTTTTTTATTTTATTTTTTATTTATTTTTATTTTTTATTTTATTTTTTTTTTATTTTTATTTTTATTTTTTTTGTAAACATTTATTAAGGTCGTTTTGACAGCACGGTCTTATCACGACTATACATAGTAATACATTGTGGATATTAATTTACAATTATATGTACATATATTACATTATGTTGACATTTACAGTAAATTTGAAAGTTTTATGTTCTTCATAAATTGTAGAGTCTTGCTGGTCATATTCGGTATATTGACTGCATGATGAAGACAGGAAATGCCGGCTTGCTGTCTATATCTGCTGTATTGTGGGCAATTTATAAGGATGTGGTGGATGGTTAGAGGAATATCACAGTTGGCACAATTTGGAGGTTGGTCCTTGGTGAGAAGATGACTGTGTGTTAGTTTGGAGTGTCCAATTCTAAGCCGAGTGATGTTAACTTGATCTCTTCTTTTCAGTCTTTGGAGATGCAGAAAAGGTTCTGTACATCCTGAGCGAGCTTCATGGAGTTTACTGCTAACTGATGACCATGTCTGTATCCATTTTTACATGTGTATATGTTTAGTACCATTGATGACGTCTTGGTGTGCAGAAGTGATCGAGGCATCACTGACGGGATGTTTAGCTGCCTCTTTTGCAGCTTCATCTGCAGTTTCATTACCTGTTATGCCAACGTGAGAGGGAGTCCATACAAAGGATACCTTTTTATCGGTCTTATTTATATTGTGACACAAAAGTCGAATTTCATGGATTAGAGCATGGTTTGGCTCGGAGTTTTGTATGGCAAGTAGTACACTTAAGGAATCGGTGAAAATGGTACAGTGACTTTTAATGGATGAGTTGGTTATATATAGAAGCGCTTCCTTAATAGCGAATGCTTCACAGGAGAAAATGCTAAACAGGCGAGGTAAGCGGTACAGCATTGTTTGATCAGGATACACAATTGCACATCCTCTTTCCTCTTTAGATGCTGATCCATCAGTGAAAATTTTCGTGTTAGAGTTATATTCATCCAGTAAACAACTCCACGTTTGTTTAAGGATACAGGAAGGAGCTTGAAGTTTCAAGTGAGATGAAAGGCTGGTATCAATTGGTGGACTTTGTATCTGCCAGTAGGGTGTGGAGCAATTAATATAGTTGGGTTGGATCATAGAAATTTTTAAATCTATTTCTTTAAAGTATTGGAGAATTCTAATGTGAAACGGACTTCTGTGTCGTTTTGTTTGCATCAGGCAAGCTTTCTGTAGTGGAAAAACATAGTTATGCATGTTATGACATGGATGTGAGGCAATCTTTATGGCATATGTTACAGTTAATAATTTTCTGCGAATATTTAGAGGCGGCTCATTTGCTTCCATTTGGAGGCTTAAGATTGGGCTGGTAACAAATGCCCCTAACGCCAACCCTAGGGCTGTAGACTGAATGGAGTTCAGGGTTTTGAGAGTTGAACGGTTTGCGGAGTTGTACACAATAGCACCATAGTCCAGTTTGGATCTAATAACAGCCTTGTAGGTTTTGAGAAGTGTGAATAAATCAGCACCCCAATTTCTTGCGGCAAGAGTTTTGGTAATGTTGAGTCGTTTTGTGCAAGCTTCTTTTAAGGCTTTAACATGGGGTTTCCATGACAGTTTTTGATCGAAAATGACGCCCAGAATTTTTGTGGTCGTAACTACGTTGACTTTCTCTTCATTGATATATAGTTCAAGGTCCAGTTCAGGAACTTGTCTTTTTGTGAAGGTGGTACATTTAGTTTTGGTGCTGGAGAATTTGAAAGCAGTAGTAGACGAGCATTCTTGGAGATCATCTAAAGCTGACTGAAGTAGTTTTTGAGTGGTGATTATGTTTTTACCTTGGCAAAAAATTATGAGGTCGTCAGCATAAAGGCACGCCTTAACTGGTGGGTGAATATATGTTGCAATATTGTTTATGGCTATAAGGAAAAGAGTCACGCTGATCACGGAGCCCTGAGGAACTCCATTTTTAATTTTAATTTCTTTGGAGAGTATGCCGTTGACTTTTACCCTGATGCTGCGATTATGAAGAAAATTGTAAATAAATGCTATCATTCTTCCTCTGATGTTGAAATCCAGCAGTGTCTTAATAATGTGCGGTTTATATGCCATGTCATATGCTTTTTCTACGTCTAAATGTATCATGGAGAGATGCTGTGATTTTGAGAATGCATTTAGGATTTCTGTTTCGAGTATAATTAGGGTATGGGTGGTCGAATGGTGACGGTGAAAGCCGCTTTGAATTTTGGTGAAGAATTTCTGTTGTTCCAACATGTATTTTAATCTGCGGGTAATGATTTCCTCCATTAGTTTGCTCATTGTATTTGTGAGAGCAATAGGTCTGAAGTTTTGTGGAAAGTAAAGGTCCTTGTTGGGTTTAGGTATCGGAACAACTGTTGCCAGGCGCCACTGATTAGGTAATGTTTTATTTGTCCAGATAAAGTTGTATATTTCATTAAGATATGTAAGTCCTTCTAGAGGAAGTTGCTTTAACAGTTCATATGGTATGTTGTCAGGCCCTGAACTTTTTGATGTGCATAGCTGTAGTTCGTTCGTTAGTTCGTGGATAGTTAATTCTTCGTTGTAGCAATCTTCATAGTCCTCAGATAGTGCAGCCAACCCTGATTCTGGTTTAGATGTTTTGTATTGACAAAACGTTTCGTTGTAGTTAGAATCGCTTGACATACTTGCGAAGGTATCTGCGAAAATATTTGCGATGTCGGTAGAAGAACTAGAATTTTTATTTTCCTCAGCATTCCAGATACTAGTTATATGAGGAGATCTCTATACACCACTTATTTTTTAATTCTGTCCCAAACAACAGAGGAGGGAGTATTGTGGTTTAAAGAAGATAGAAATGTTGACCAGTTTAGTTTTTTACTTTCGTTTGTAACTTTGCGTGCTTTTCATCTAAGCTTCAGAAAATTAATTTTATTTTCCAAGGATGGGTGTCTCTTATATTTGTAAAATGCTCTATGCTTGTTCTTAAGAGCAATTTTAGAAGATTCGTTTCACCATGGTACACATCTATTAATATTAGATGCTGTGGTTTGGGGGACGCTAGTTTCTGCAGATGCAACAATTAATGTTGTAATTTCAGCAATAATAGTATCGATTTCACCGGAAGAACGATCAGCGAGTGGAGGACTTTGCCGGATACCTTCTCTAATAAGATTTTGATACAGCGGCCAATTGGCTTTTTGAAATTTCCACTTAGTATTGAAGGTGTATGTGCTTTTGGAATCATTCAAAGAAATTGTTATTGGTGAATGGTCACTGCCCAATAAACATGAATAGACAGACCAATTAAGTAATTCATAAATTTCAGGTGAAATCGATACTGCTTGATGTTCCATGAGCTAAGTTATAACGGGTTGGTTCTTTGGAATTGAGTATAATTAAGTCAAAATCGTGTAGTAATCGTTCTATTATCTTTCCTCTTCTGTCGGTATAAGGACTTCCGCATAAGTTGTTGTGGCTATTGAAATCTCCCAATAATATGAAGGGTTTTGGTAGTTGATGGATTAAGTCAATTAAAACATCACTGTGGAGTGCATAGCTGTTTGGAATGCAGACTACAGATGCAGATTGACGAGGGCAGATTTACTACAATGGCTACTGCTTCCAAGTCTGTGATTAGTGGGATTTCTCTGGTAGTGAAGTTATGTTTTACGTACGTTGCCACACCTCCGCTTGCATGAAGGGTGGTTGTACGATTTTTGTAGTATACTTTAAATTGTTTTAAATTGGAAACAAAAGAATTTTTAAAGTTTGTTTCTTGAAGGCAAATGACATCAGGCAGGTGGCGGTTTATTAGAAGTTGTAAGTATTCGATTTATGGTTAAAAACCGTTAATATTCCACTGAATTATCGATGAGGCCATAGAGAAGAACAAAAAAAAAAAAAAAAAAAAAAAAAAAAAAAAAAAAAAAAAAAAATTACAAGAAGCTTTATGATCATTATTGTGTAAGATATGAAGATTCATCGCTTGAATATTCCATTGTTTTGTTTGCAGCCCTAAGTAGTTTTTTTACAATGCGCGTGCTTCTGTTTTTTATGCCACTATTAGGTAAGTGAGGGTATAGTTTTTGAATCGCACGAGCTAAGCCTTCTAGGTCGTTTGTATAGTAAGCTGCAACTGAGGATACATCGGCAACCCCTATTGTGATCTCAAAGAAACTTAGTAGTTGTAAATAATTGATTGGAAAGGCACTTGGTTCGTCTTCCATTACCTGTTTTACTGGTTGAAGTACTGCGTCTAATGACGTTTGTGTTTCCTTTTTAGGCCTCTTAGATCGGTTAGGTTTAGATGTAGAAATCTGTTTATTTGCATCAGACTGAATTGGAAGGTTCCGTTGTTCATCAGTCCCGGTAGTTTCATTGCTGGTTACTGAAATTGGTATTTTAGATCTGTTAGGTTGGGTTTCCATGTGAACAGGAGTTTTGGAGCTCTCTATCTGTGCAGAGAGACTAGATTCTGTGTTTGTTTCGGAGAGGTTAGAAGTAACTTGAATTTCATCTGGTCTGTCCTCAGGATTTGTATCTTGGGTGCATCGGGAGGTGTTTTCCCTTACTGGAGATGAAGGTATGGATATGTTCTCGTCATCTATGGATTTTGATTTTGGTAATTTCTTGTTAAGAATGGGAAATTCAGAAGAATATAGATTTCCATCAGATGTGCTATGGGAGAGATCAGAAGGAGCACCTTCAGGTATTTGGTTGGTTTTAGGGCAGAACTTTGCTAAATGTCCCTCACTTTTACAAAGAAAGCAGGAAGGAATGTCAGACGAAAGGTAAATAAAGTAATTCGTCCCATCATGTTGAATTTGAAGAATTTCAGGAAGCTTGTCAAAGTCTTCATTGTGGACAAACATCTGTCTTTGAAAGCTTAATATGTGAGAAAATCCTGGGATGGATAAACCAGCTCTGATTGGCGACATTTTTGACATTACTCTTATGCCTAGTTTGCTAATTCTTCTTCTATAGTGTAATTAGGGATAACCGGACATACGTTGGACAGAATTACTCTTTTGTTCTTTGTTAGTAGGAGTCTGATTTCTAATAAGACATTATTGATGAGAATTTTGGAGTGCTTTGTGGTAATTTCTTCTGCATATTTTTCACTGGATAGGAAAATACATATTCTTCCGTTTGATATACGCGAAACATAGCGTATATTGCTTGGGTTAATAAGTTTCCCTAGCGCAACCATGTAGTCTTTTATGGTAATGCCCTCATGAGATTCAATTACTATTGCCTGTTCTTTTGAAGGGTTTGACATAGTTATGTCGGAGTAGCCTGGTTTTGTAGGTGGCACAATTTCATTAGTGGGAGATTTCTTTACTTCATTTGGATTTCTGTGTGTTTGGTTATTAGGAGTATCATTATCAGTGTTCAGTGATGTCATCTTTACGTTGTTAGAACTATTAGTATAAGTAGCGTTGTTAAATTCAGTATTGGTTACATTCAGGGTAGGACAGTCGATGTTAGCTACATTTTCTTTCTTTAGGTTGGTATGCCTACCTCTGTTAGAGGTGGCCATGCACGCGATTCGCTTCTGTTTCTGTTATTTAGATTATGCTAACACTAAAATACAACAGAGTTGATTTTACAACTAAAATAAAATGAAGTAGAGGTAAGCCCCACTTCAACCTTTACTCACAGTTGCTTCACATACCTTGCAGCATCTTACTCAGTTGTCGTTTTCACAGACGAAGTTTGATTTTGGATGATTACACCAAATTAATGTGCAGAGTAATAACTTCACTCGTGTAGCTTTCCTACTCTTAGATCTCAATAGACCCGCTGTTGTCAGTCTTAGCTATTGCAAATACACACGCACGACTGGACGCTGACAAATAATCATCGAAAGCCAGTAGGATTTGTTTGCTTTCAGTTTGTGCTGACCGCGTACATTTGCACTGTTCTCTATTGACAGCAACCTCATACATAACGTGAAGCCAGGTTTATCATAACCCATAACCTTTACTCGGTATAGTAAATATTACCAGTGTTGCCAACTCATGTCGACAGAAAGAAGCTAAATGGAAGATAGAAAGACGCCAAAAAATAGCTAAATAGTAGTTCAAAATAGCTATATAAAAAGCTAAACATTTATGCACATAATCACTCACCTATAAATTCTCAAAAAATAGTTCTGCTTCTTCCTCCTCCCAGTCCGGCTCTGTATTAGTTTCCGCTGAGGAAGTGCTAGTTGCTGTTGAATAATTACCCTTGGTGCCCATCATTTTAAGTACACTTTCTGTGAAGTTTATAGGAACAACAGCACTTACTGTTTCGTTTAAGTCCAAAACGCTTCAAAAGAATGGCATTTAATGTTTTGGTCATCATTCTCAACCTACACTTCACGATGTTCACCTGGCTAAACACACGTCCCACATCTGCATTTGAGTATGGAAGGCTAAGAACTGAAAATTCTAATGAGACCAGTTCACCATACGGATTTTCATTGGCAGCATTGCGAAACCTATCTACTTCTGTCCAAAACTTGATTGTGTCTCCTATGTTTTCCCAGTCAGTGTGCGTTATGTTTCTCCACTGAGTTATTAATGAGTCATTGTCTTTAGAACCTAACTCAAGAGCAATGTCAATTATGGGAGGTTTCAGCACTTTCAAAGTTTCCTCTTTGCAAAACATATTTGTCATTTTCAGTACTTTTAAATGTGAGGAAGACGAGATTGAAGTTCCTCTGAAAGTTTTGCAGCGAACCTTATGCATCTCTGCCGAATATTTTGTTCTACATCTTGTGATATATTTAGGTTGTGTATAGCAGATTCAAATTTAAAACCTAAATAAGGTCTGGGGTCCACCTGATCCACAATTGAATTTACTAAGGGGTCAATTTCTCTGCACTTCTTCTAGGATAGGTTGTAAATAAAGAAGGTATAAGAGATTTTGGAGGTATGTATACATCGAAAAAAGTAATTCAGCTGTATAACATTTTCCCCTCTGTTTAGATAATTCAAAATGCAGCTTCAATTCATTCCACTGTTGGAGAATCCGACTCACAGCTGGCTCTATCGAAATCTAACGCGTGTTGCTCATTTGTGGAATTTTTAATGGTTCGATGCTGCAATTTATGGCCTGATAAATTTCCTTGTATGCAACCTCTCTAGCAGTAGAATGGGAGAACCAATTGTGTGTTTCTTTAATTAAGAAATCTAATGTTCTCGGTAGCGTCTTCGTACGCTGCGCTTACTGCAAGTTGTAAAGAGTGACAGACACATCGAAACAATACCATGTGGGGATTTCCTAATTCTTCTTTCAATTTAACAAATACGCCATTGTTATAACCCGTCATTACGCTTGCATTGTCAGTTCCAATTCCAAGCAACTTTTTAGGATTTAAATTATTTTCAGGCAGTACCCGCTTCATACTTTGTACTATGCTATCAGCATCTCCTGATTTAAGTTCCACTACCTCGAGCAATGTAGATACAATTTTGCCATGGGTACGACTAAAGTAACGTATAACAATTGCTAGAAGTTTAATCATAGACACGTCTGTTTATTCATCTATTATTATAATAAATGCTTGATCACTGATATCTTTAACTAGCTCTTTAAGAAAGTGAGGTGCTAGAACATTTTTTTATTGTTTCGCCTACATTTGGTACGATGTAAATGGATGCCAGAATGTTTACTGTCTGCAAAAGCACTTTTACAAAGTTCGGATAAATGATCACACGATAGCAGGGAACAATGTTCGCACACAAACATAGCCAGCTTGACTTCTGCTTCATGTATCCCTAATGAAGTGCATGCAGGACTGGAATGTATTACTTTCTGGCGTTTATTTAGAAAGGGACCTGCAAACTTTGTGTGTTTCTCTCTTTTAGCATGAACTTTCAAGTCACTTAATTTGGAATTAATTTCACATCTGCAATATTTGCAATACGCTCTTGTTTTGTCATTAACAACTGGTTGAAGCCAACCCTTAAACTCCTGCATAGATTCCCACTCCCGTCTATACCCCTGTGTATACTTCGGTGGCATTTTACTGTTTCAGTACAAAAAAAAAAAAAAAGTAATTCAGAACACTGTTCACTGATTTCACACCCAACACAAAGCACACGAACTTATACACTCCAGTGAAAGTACAACGAGAACTAACTATATTTCCGATCACCACAAAAGCAAATTCTAACTATCTCACTGAGAAAAGAATGCTAATACACTGTTCGGCGTTAGCGCAAGACGCATCGGTCAATGCCGTGTGCAATCTGAGCATAATATTTACATTGCCTGATATAACTGGATCAGCAGAGTGAGGGACCTCCCCTAGAGTTTTGACCTTGACACGTGCTATTATTGCATCTACTATATGGATCCGTGGCGCGAATGTAAGAAGCGATGTTCTCTAAATGTTTCCTTTTTTAATGTAGTCCTTATTCAGTACACAAAGAAGCTAGAAAAAAGCTAAATTTAAAATTTTCATAGCCAAAAATGTAGCTAATAGCTAAAGCCAAAATTTTGTAGCATTTACTCTTTCGAAAACGCTAGATTTAGCTACAAAAAAGCTAAATTGGCAACACTGAATGTTAGTGCCACAAGAGCAAGTGAGTTCCCGCTCAATTTCATCTTCTCTCCCCATGGTTTTACTGCTGTGCAGCTAATCCAACTTTTCCTGAAATGTTACATTTACATTTTACATTTGCATCAATCAATCCTCAAATGAGCCCGGAAACGATACATCGGAGAGTTTACCTCCAACTTAAGAGGCTAAGAAAAAAGATGTGGAAGAAAAACTTACCCAAGCAACTGTTTCCAATGAGGATTCGAACTCCGGCTCTCTGAATTACGAGACATACATCTACATCTCGCATCACGTAGGTGGGCATATTTTTCACTTTTATATGCATAACAAATAAAATATGTTAATTATGGCCATTCCTCATTGATTTTGACATATATATGTACCAATAAGCGTTGTGGAACGTTAGGAAGTTTTGTAGCATCCTTTTAGTCATTAATTGGGCTCACAGTTTTGGTTAAATACATGTTTTGTTTGTCCTATACAAACTTGAAACTAAGTTAAATCTTCTGGATTTTCGTACCGGAGCAAATATTTTAAGTTTCATTGCACATAGAAATGCATATTTTCTGATTTTTTAATGAAATAAATATGTTTCTATACTCACATAAATTGCACAAACCGCAAAGGGAAACCTCTTACTAAAAGTGTTTTCATACATTTACAAAAATACCTAAAGTGGCGCGGAATTACTTTTGACAGGTTACCATCCAACTTCCTTAATGCTCAGTTTCATAGGTCAACTGTCATATATTATTATTCGTTACTGGAACTAATAAATGAGCTAAATTTTAAAGATGCCAATTCAATTAAAATTGTTCAAGAACTTTTAAGTGACACTGTGAATAAAATGAGTTGGCATACGTAGTTTCTGCAAATCTGTGTTTCCTCTGTGATCCATAAAGAAATAGGAATCAGTAGGAATGCCTTTGAGAGAAGAAGTTCAAGTAGTTCAGGATGTGGTGCGCAACTTAAAAAGAAAATCAAAGAAGTGTTTGAAAATAATAATGCACTTAACGAAATGTGTAAAACTTCAAGAGTGTTGGATGGGCAACATGAAGAAAGTATTGATTTGAGTGTGAATGACATTCCATGTTATAATTAGCTTGACTTACTTCTTATGAAGTGGAGCATCATTTTCGAAATTCAAGACACTCCTTAGAGACAATTGTCAATCTTTCGGGGTGATAACTTGAGGAATCATGCAGTCGTGTACTGTAGCTCTACAGCAATGTGATCGCTTGCGGGCACCCGCATGTGGTATTCGTGGTGGAGGAAGCGGCGTCAGGGCGGGTTTTCTACGGATGCTCCGGTTTCTCCCGCCATCTCATTCCACCGGTGCTCCATCTTCATTCCATGTATCATCAGTGTCACCGCCTGCGGTACCGTAGTAGTAAAAGCGGGCGTTAAACATTACAACACACACACATCGCTTGCGGGATGTCTGGTGAGTACCACGTATTTTTATATTAGCTCAGCCATTCACATCTTTAACAATTTATTTGTTTTGGCACTTATCTTTGGCATCTTCAACACATAAAAGATAAATATTTTCCAAGTTTTAGGCAACTAAAAATCCAAGCCCTTGTTGCCCTTGCAATATTGACACTAAGTTAGAACTTAGTACACAGGCTCACATCCGTTAAATCATGCGTAGCGCTCAACTACCTGTTTTGTATGTACAGAAGGTTCCACCAAAAAAAAATTTCATACCAAGATTTTAGAATAAAAACACATTTTCAGGCACCATGAATAAAAATAATCAGTTTTAGAAGAAGTTCCGTGTGTGTGTGTGTTTGAGGACAGCATAAGTCAAAAATAAAAAGTCGGTTAAAAACCAAACTTGATATTTATGTTCAGCATCTTCTAAGGATGCAACACAACGATTTTCAAGAAACTTCCCCTACCCAGACTATCCTTTATATGGAATCCTTTTTTATATGTTTGTATACATTATCAAAAAGGGCTATAATGATTTTGTTTGAAATATATAAACGTTTAAGATATTTTCATAACAACTGAAATTTACAAGTATATGTTGAATTTTCTGGGAATGCCTGCAGTATGTAGTGTCCTTCATTCTGGATGCCATTTCCAGAACTCGTAAGCCATAAGAGACAGATGAAATCTTACTCCAAAAAGTGTAGATCTCTTTAAAACGCAAATCGAAAAGCAAAAAAGATGATATCCAATCCATTTTCTTGTGCAGTGAAGTATTTTGGAGATATTTCTTGTTATTTGTCTCAATTTCCCAATACTTATATTTTTCACAAATGGTAAGGCGTTATTCATGGTTTTTTCTCTTGACTATGCAAATAGAACGAAAGATATCACATGGCGATCAGCGGTGCTCTTACAAGATTTGCCTATCACTTAAAGCCTACCGCATTCACATATTCAGGCGGCGCCGTGGCCGAGCGGTTAGCGCGCTCACTACCACCTAGGCAACCCGAGTTCGATCCCAGGGACCCGCATGTGGTATTCCTGGTGGACGAAGCGGCGTCAGGGCGGGTTTTCTCCGGGTGCTCCGGTTTCCCCCGCCATCTCATTCCACCGGTGCTCCTTCATTCCATGTGTCATCAGTGTCACCACCTGCGGTGCCGTAGTAGTAAAAGCGGGCGTTAAACACTACAACAATTCACATATTCGCCCTGCACCTACAACAAAATTACAAATAAGATACTTTCTTCAAATGTTTATCTGGAGTGTCATCAAGTAGAGTAATAAGCGTTTTTTAAGAATAGTTTGTACAAGAGTTGAAAAAGTCATATGAGAGCAAGACATCAGACTTTCACTAAAATAGTGCAGAAATGGTACAGAATTTCTCATTCACAGAGGTCCGGAAAAGTGTCCCCATTAAACATGTTTAACATTATCGCCGTCTTGCGTTGCAGTCTCTTATTAGCGAACCTTGGTTTTTCACCACATTATAGACAGTGCATGGTACAACTCACAGTGTGAGCTTTGTTCTAAATTAGGTTTCCTCCCTTCTTTGGAACACTTTCTTCTGTTACAAACAGAAAAATCTGATGTGTTGCACTCACATGACTTTCACTACTCTTGTACTAACCATTCTTACAAACTGTTATTCCTATATCTTCTTCGTGTTAATACAGATATCTGACGTGTTACACTCACATGACTTTCTCCACTCTTGTACTAACCATTCTTACAAACTGTTATTCCTATATCTTCTTCGTGTTAATACAGATATCTGACGTGTTACACTCACATGACTTTCTCCACTCTTGTACTAGCCATTCTTACAAACTGTTATTCCTATATCTTCTTCGTGTTAATACAGATATCTAACGTGTTACACTCACATGACTTTCTCCCTTCTTGTACTAGCCATTCTTACAAACTGTTATTCCTATATCTTCTTCGTGTTAATACACATATCTAACGTGTTACACTCACATGACTTTCTCCACTCTTGTACTAACCATTCTTACAAACTGTTATTCCTATATCTTCTTCGTGTTAATACAGATATCTGACGTGTTACACTCACATGACTTTCTCCACTCTTGTACTAGCCATTCTTACAAACTGTTATTCCTATATCTTCTTCGTGTTAATACAGATATCTAACGTGTTACACTCACATGACTTTCTCCACTCTTGTACTAGCCATTCTTACAAACTGTTATTCCTATATCTTCTTCGTGTTAATACAGATATCTGACGTGTTACACTCACATGACTTTCTCCACTCTTGTACTAGCCATTCTTACAAACTGTTATTCCTATATCTTCTTCGTGTTAATACAGATATCTAACGTGTTACACTCACATGACTTTCTCCCTTCTTGTACTAGCCATTCTTACAAACTGTTATTCCTATATCTTCTTCGTGTTAATACAGATATCTAACGTGTTACACTCACATGACTTTCTCCACTCTTGTACTAACCATTCTTACAAACTGTTATTCCTATATCTTCTTCGTGTTAATACAGATATCTCACGTGTTGCACTCACATGACTTTCTCCACTCTTGTACTAGCCATTCTTACAAACTGTTATTCCTATATCTTCTTCGTGTTAATACAGATATCTAACGTGTTACACTCACATGACTTTCTCCCTTCTTGTACAAACCATTCTTATAAACTGTTATTCCTATATCTTCTTCGTGTTAATACAGATATCTGACGTGTTACACTCACATGACTTTCACTACTCTTGTACTAACCATTCTTACAAACTGTTATTCCTATATCTTCTTCGTGTTAATACAGATATCTGACGTGTTACACTCACATGACTTTCTCCACTCTTGTACTAACCATTCTTACAAACTGTTATTCCTATATCTTCTTCGTGTTAATACAGATATCTGATGTGTTACACTCACATGACTTTCTCCACTCTTGTACTAAGCACTCTTACAAACTCTTATTCCTATATCTTCTTCGTGTTAGATAAGATAAACATTTGTACAAATTATCTTATTGCTTATTTTCTTGTAGGTGCAAGGGGAATGTTAGAGCACAGTGGGCTTTGCGCGATAGTCAATTAACATATAAAAAAATGAACAACGATGACCCATTTCACGAAAGTTGTTTTCCGAAACTCACACACATAACAAGGAATATCTCCGAAATGGTTCACCCTATAAAATTTATTGAGACATAAATTGTGTATTTTAGCAAGATCTACATTTTTTGTATAGTACAATTTGGTCTATCTCTAACGGTTTACCAGTTTTGCAAAAGTCGTCTAGAGTAAATACGACTATAGGGGCTATAGCCAGAAAATTCAAGATATACATTTCATTTGTCATAAAAATATCTCAAACATATGACATTTTAATCAAAATCGTTAGAGCCATTCTCAAGAAAATCAAAATTTTTGAAAAATATTCCATGTAAAGGGTAGTTTAGGGTGGGTCTATTTTCTTCAAAATCTTCGTGTCGCATCCTCAAAAGACATTAAACTTAAAAACCAACTTTAGTTTTTAACCAACTTTTCGTTTTTGAGTTATGCTGTCCACACACTGACACACAGACACAGACACACACACGGATCTTTTTCTGAAAATGCTTTTTTTTTTTTTTTTTT
This sequence comes from Tenodera sinensis, assembly GCA_030765045.1. NCBI lineage: Eukaryota > Metazoa > Arthropoda > Insecta > Mantodea > Mantidae > Tenodera > Tenodera sinensis. Next base: position 2,635,688 of record JAUKNM010000025.1, on the reverse strand, counting down.
TGGGATTCAGGGGGCCTCAAAACATATATTTTCGGTGAAATCTCGACATCAAATTTTTGGGTGGAATACAATACTTCCCCTACTTACCAGTAGCGAAAATAAAAATAATAATAAAAAATAAATAAATAAATAAAAAATCTGATGTGTTGCACTCACATGACTTTCCCTACTCTTGTACTAACCATTCTAACAAACTGTTATTCCTATATCTTCTTCGTGTTAGTTAAGATAAACATTTGTTTAACTTCTTATTACTTATTTCCTTGTAGGTATAAGGGGAATATTACAATACAGTAGGCTTTGTGCAATAGTCAAATGTTTTAAAGCTTTGGGATTCTGTTGTCTTTGCACACTTAACATAAAAAAAATGAATAACGATGATCCTTTGCACGAAAGTTCTAAGTTTTCCAAAACTCACACACATAACAAGGAATATCTCCGAAATGGTTCACCCTACAAGAAAATGTATTCAGACATAAATAATTGTGTATTTTAGCAAGATCTACATTTTTTGTATAGTATGATTTGGTCTATCTCTAACGGTTTACCGGTTATGCAAAAGTCCTCCAGAGTAAATACGACTACAGGGGCTATAGCCAGAAAATTCAAGATATACATTTCATTTTTCATAAAAATATCTCAAGCATATGACATTTTAATCAAGATTGTTAGAGCCATTTTCAAGAAAATCAAAATTTTCGAAAAATTTTCCATGTAAAGGGTAGTTTAGGTTGGGGCTATTTTCTTCAAAATCTTCGTGTCGCATCCTTGAAAGACATTAAACTTAAATACCAACTTTGGTTTTTAACCGACTTTTCGTTTTTTAGTTATGCTGTCCACAGACTGACACACAGACACACAGACACACACGGACCTTCTAAAAATGCTTTTTTTTGGATTCAGTGAGCCTCAAAACATATGTTTCCGGTGAAATCTCGACATCGAATTTTTGGGTGGAATACAATACTTGCCCTATTTACCAGTAGAGAAAGTAAAAACACAAAAAATTGGACGCATTACCGGAAACCCTTCTTTATTCGGACTAACTTGTACCAAAGGCAATCTGGAAAATCGAAAATCCGGATAATCCGGGTCATATGGGTAGTAAGCAAAACAAAATTCTTAAATCCTTAAATAAGTAGAATTGCCGTTTATGGTGATAAAATTCCATATTCTGTAACAAAATCATATGCAGTACATAATGTGTATTGTTTACAACTCATTAAAATATAAGGATCTCAATCACATCAAATAACAGAATTTGTTAACAAAGAATTGATCCACAGCCTTCTGTTTTAAACACGTGTGGCGCTTGAACGAAGTTTGAATTGCACTTTCAAACCCTTTGATAAAACACAAAAACAATCCGGTTGAAACACACACTATAAACTGAATGACACATGCCGTTTAAAAACAGTAGGAAAACTGAGGGTATTGAGGAAGGTGTAGTGACGAATAGGGGTCAAGGTCAACGCTTTCTTTTGGCACTGGTTATAGCTGGTGAGAGATACTGCGGCAGCACTCTGACACGCTGCTAAATTTTTCTTCAACTCAACAGGTGGCCTTTATAGTACAGCAAGTACGCATTACCATAATTTATTGTACAATTTATGCAGGAACCGTACATTAAGTCAAACTACAAAGCGAATATTTGGCATACTTGTAGTTAAGTTCTTGCCAATACAGCTACATTTATTATCTAATGTGAACATTAAATTTAAACAAATATCTACAAATCTAATCCGGATAAACCCCCGGATAAACAAGGTTTTACTTAATTTCCGGGCATACAATGGCAACAGCCTTCATCCCTCATGCCTCTCAGGAAACCGAAGCTATATGACATTAAGATCAAAGGCCTGTGCAGGAAATCGAAAACAGTGTTTGCAGTGTGTGGGCGGGCTTCATCCTGCATGAACAACTGAGTGTGCATACGGAACCCTGCTCTCAAGCGTTGAGAGAAACAACTATTTTCTAACATTACTTTGTATCGATCATTGTTCACACCATCTCTGAAAAAAAAAAAAAAAAAAAAAAAAAAAAAAAAAAAAAAAGGCGGATCGATGTTTCTGTGGCTCGAAATCGCTGCCCACACATTGAACTTTGCCCCATAGGTTTCTTTTACATGAAATCTGTGAAGATGTTCTCTCGCCCAAAATCGAACATTTTCCGGTTCAGATGAAAGTAAACTCGTCTGTGAATAACATGTTGGGAAGTACGACTTCTTCTTTCACTTCCCACAATGCATACCGCAGCCTTCGCCCCTCATGTTAAACGCAGATCTGAATGCAGAATTCTTTGAATTGAGAGATTATCAGCTCAGTAGTAGCCCTTCTTATTGATTTGTCAGGCATTCGAGTCAAGACCACGCGAAAAGTCTCGATGATTTGAAAAGTTTGCACACTAGCGATTGTTTTTCTCTAACACAGAACTAGTTTCAATTTCTTGGGAAGGTTTTTAAATATTTGCAATGAGTCCATCTTGTGCTAAACTGAAACATTTCTAGTGTCCATCACATTCTTTGCTTTCATGAAACACAATAAAGTTCAGCATTTGCTGATCAGACAACCGTCCTTTCTCAACAACTGTGTGTACTGATTTGGTAACTGTCAACTTGTGTTGCCATCTGTGCAACTTTACACAGACTTCAGCATTCTTCTATCCAGTTGGAACATGATTCTACAATATTGTCACGTTAATATACTAATTACAACTGCCCCCTTAGCGCAGTTGTAGTGTAGCGCGCCTGCCTGTGGCTCGGTAAACCCGGGTTCGATTCCCGATACCGGCATGGGATTTTTCCTCACTGGCAGGTCTGGTCCGGGGTGCACTCAGTCTCGTTAGGTCCCTGATTGAAAAGTAGCGGTCGCTGGTCGAGAGCACCGCAACTCTCGGTTGGCCGGGAGGGACCGGGGCGCTGACCGCGTCCCACTTCCAGTACTGTACTCAGCTCGTGAGGCCTGTATTGGGCAGAGATGGGGGACGCAGCGGTCGGGCGGTAGGTCTTGACCCGGAGGACTGCTATGCCACGGGATTACAGTCAGCACAGTAATTACATTCCGCTTGCCATCCTTTATAACTGCTGTTGCATACTGAGTCTCTAATTCTCTGGCACAGAGCTATGAAGTCTGGACAGTGCTAAAGGGACCAGGAAAGATTTGAGGATCCGTCTGTCGCAATATTAGAGATGAACCACGTTAGCCTGCAGCTGCCCTCACAATTCCACCTACGGTTATAATGCACTACTCATAACTAGAGACAAGCAAAGTATGAAGGTTTATGCGGTTATCTGAGTCCAAACTGAGTTCCGGGTTAAACGAGGTCCCGTTTTACGAACTGAACCGCGCAAAGTTCCTAAAAGTAATCATAAAGTAGTACTATAGCAATAACAACAACAACAATAACTTATAATAATAAAACCCCAATGCCGGATGAGATGGGTCACCTGGTACATGCTGTATGTGTTTACTGTAGGTCTTTTTCATTTTGTATTATTATTTTATTTGTATGTGTGTAATTTTTCTCATCTTATAATACACTAGATGCCTTTTTTTCACAACTTTGACCAGGTTTTCATTCATTTCATCAGTTTACCATACATACATTTCCCTCTCAATTTTTGACAGAGTCCGTGTTATCCGAGCTTTCGATTATCCGAGGTACTGTCGGTCCTCTTTATCTCGGATAATCTAGGCTCTACTGTATTTTAAACCACGCTTGCTATCCCTATGGAACATTTTTTGTTAATGTTTTGCAGTGTATAGGACTTAATACAAATGATTACAAATTTCCAATTTCATTATGTTTTCGTAAAATGTTTATATACCTTGAAGATTTGTGATTTTTTGTTTTTAAATAACTTACCAATCTACTGGGCTTTCCAGATATTCTATCTGAGCAGCTTTCTTAGAAACCCAAGCCATTCTGTCCTAGAAACGAGTTTGAAAAATCTCACACCATCGTTTACAAGTCAGGTACAATTAAGAAAATGTAGCATGTGGCGTTGGGTACAAATTCAATACCTCTATTCCCAGGAATTTCTGTTTTCGCGAACCGATGAATTACTTTTGAATTTGAAGAATCTGCAATAATTTCTATGGTTAAAATAATTCTCTTTTTTTTAAGTGACGAGTTTCATGCAACTTTAGGCAATATTGTTTATGTTTCACTTATTCAGGTAGGGTGGACTTTGGCACCTATTGTTAGTAAGTTCCCAAAGTTTCACAGAAACTAGAATCTAGATGATAAAATTTGAATACAAGGTACTTATATTAAGAGAAGCAATGACAAAATATCTTCTACATGTTTACAAATTATTTCACACCTAATGATGAGTATTAAACTTTTCCTATGAGTATTAAACTTTTCCTATGGCCTTAGTTTAAACTGTAAGTTGTGCCTGTATAACACAAATTTGAAGTAGATTTGACTTTTAATATCTGATTTACGACTTCTTGAATATATTATACTACTTTCCCACTCTTTTTACATGCGTAAATTACCTACTCCACTTAAATAAGAAGAACAAAAAAACAACACATGCATAGTCCATCTTGAACTACAACAAACAATTAAAATTTAAGATATTTTCGCTTTAAAATATATATTTCATAGTGCTTTAGCAATTGTTCCCTCGTTTTTTAACATTTTGCCACTTTTGTTCATATTGCCTCTCCATGTGGCTACCTACATTAAAGATAACATGTATGGATAACCCTAAGAACACTGCCTATACCAAGAGGATATCGAATTAATGTACAGCATAATGGTACAACTTTACGTTAAATTAAGAATGCAGCGGTTATTTTTACTGGCATAATATTACATCTTCATGTAGTTAAATTTTTCGCGATAAAACCGCAATTTAGCAGTAGATATTGTCTAATACAAAGCAACTGTTTGCACACGTGGCCAGTCTAAGTGAAATTTTCTTGGCACCGGGAAGCACCGGTGGAGTTGGATACAATGCCAAGGACCTTGATTTTTCATGTAAGTTATACATGCAATAACCATTTACCATCGCCACTAATGCTGTCACAAATAATGCCCTTGTGCGGTCACATTTTTCTACACCTTAGCATTACACTCATTAATTCTTCATGGCCTTGGAAATAAAGCCTTGCTTTCTTCGTAAAAGAGTTCGATGTGGGTCAATGAAGCGACCATTAACATTATCCAACATCCTATCTCAGAAATTAACTCTACTCACATTGCCACGTATTTATAATTCCTGAACTAAACTTATCTAGTATAGGGTTGCCATACGTCCTCATTTTTGGGGGCATGTCCTCATTTTGCAACTAAAATTTGCCGTCCGCAAACAATTTTAAAAATTCCCGATGTGTCCGCAATTTATCGAGTTGAAGCGAGATTAGTACTTTTATGTGATAATTATTTACATTCGTATAGACCGCAGAGAAATCTAGCTTTCGCATTTTGACATAGCTATTTTAATTCTTATAGGTTTGTTAATCTACTTTATTTTATTTTATTTATTGTACATATAACAATATGCTCCATTACATAGTAATATTACATGTTTTAGTTTTCTTTTAGTTTTCAGTCTCTATTGTATCAGGTGAGTGCATAATGCTGCTACTATGGCAGTGAGGACTAGAATCTATGTGTAGCTAATCGTATTTCCTAAAACATAACTATTACTACACTTTTACAAGGTTTCATGGAAGTTAAATATTTCTAGTCCTCCATGTTAATTGTTTAGTTCTTTTTCTTGACAGTAACATGGCTTTCGACTTACTGTCGTTGAATTGTATTTTATTGTCCCTGGCACATTTCTCTACTTTGGCAACGTCGGCGTTTGAGTAGACCTTCGCTTCTGTTGTAGTGTGGCCAGCGGTTAGGATTGTTATGTCGTCTGCGAAGGCGATTACTTTAGTATGACTTGAAAAGTCCAAGTTCAAAAGGTTGTTATACATTATGTTCCATAGTCCTGGGGAGCAGCATGATCCTTGGGAGTAGCCTTTCATTCCTGCTCTTTCTACTTTATAATTGTTGACCTGTATTGATGCAGCCCTGCCGTTGAGGTAGTCTCTGGTTAAATTATTTTGTTATTTAACGACGCTGTCAATTGCCAGGATCACAACAGCGTCGCCGGTGTGCCGGAATTTCGTCCCGCAGGAGTTCTTTAGCATGCCAGTAAATCTATTGACATGGAGCTGTCGTTTTTAAGCACACTTAAAAACCATCGGCCTGGGCCGGGTTTGAACCCACGACCTTGGGATCAGTAGGCCAGCGTCTAACCAACTGAGCCACCCAGACCGACGTCTCTGGTTAAGTCATATAGGTTTCTTGGACAACAAATTTCTCGTAAGTTGCTTAGTATACTCGTCCACCAGGCCGCGTCGAAGACCCCTCTGACATCAACGCTCACCATTATTGTTGACTTCTGTTGTAGGTTACTGCTGATGAACTCCTTCGCTGCTAGTGCTGCCTCAACAATGCTTTTTTTTTGGGGGGGGGGGGAGAAAGCCATATTAGTTATCGTTGAGGATGTCGTATGAATACACATGGTGATTTATTCGATCTATGAGTAATTGTTCCAAGAGTTTTCCTCCGACATTTATTAGGCTTATGGGGCGGTATTTTGAGCCTTCATTTCTATTTTATTTCCCCGGTTTAACGATAGGGATTGTGATAGAGCGTTTCCATTGTTTTGGAAAGCAAGCTGTCTTTAGACACTGATTGTATAATTGTGTAGTTAGCTTTGGGAAACAGTTGAACGTTTTTTGTAGAATCGTGACATCTATGCCTCTTCGCCTGGTACTTTGATGATTTAAATTTCTGTAGTGCTGCTTATTAACATTATTTCCTACCGATTCATTTTTTATTTCGTTCCTCTTTATCATCCACTTTCACGTACATGTGCATTGGATACAAATTGCTCTCCAGAATAAAAATAAATAATTAAGAGGTGAGTGAATGTTATTTATAAACACTTTATGTATTTAATTATTTATTTGTTGAATGCACTTTAAACACAGCAGATCTGAGGCAGTTACAGTCATTGAATTATTCATTGCAACAAACGTAACTCTCTTGATGTATCGTTGGTCTCATTCTTTTAAATCTTATGTTTATTACATATATTCTTTAAAATGCCGAAGAGAAAATGCACGTTTACAGATGATCTTCAAAAAAGATTTCACTCTTTTCGCCGTGGATGGGAAGATTCTGAAACAGAGTAAAGATTTGTCCCAGCACCTTCGTGTTCGTGGCAAATCATGGCACCAGAGACCCAGAAATACACATTAAGGTAGACAAGCACTGTAAGAATGTCAGAGGGATAAATTCGTGCAATAAAGTGACGAATTATTTTGTCAAAACAAATAGGGACCCCGATGGCAGTGTGTGTGCTGCTGAAGGTGCTCTTGTATTTTATATTGTAACTTACCATAGTTTGTACAAATCAATGAATTGCACTCCTCTGTTACTGAAGAGTGTCTTTCCTGATTCTCCAATAGCTGTGTGTGCTAAAACCAAAACCGAAGCCATACTGCACTCTGTGTTGGCGCCGCATTCACTGGAAACTGACAAAATCATTAGAGAATATTACCTTTGTAGGTGCTTCTATGGATGTGAGCATGGAGCACTAGAATTATTTCCTATCCTGTTATATTATTTTGACTGCCAAAATAGTGACTTTTTGTGTTGAAGTATTAAATGTTGAAAGCAAAGAAAATGAAACAGTTGGAACAATAGCTAATTGTGATAGTGAAACTTCACATAATTTTGGCGTTGAAAACAAGAGTGTGGCTGCCGGAGGGGATAACTGCAATACAATGTTTGGTGGTATCAATAGGAAGGAGGTGAAAATGTGTTCTCTAATCCGAAGAGGCTACTAAAAATCCTTATTAATTGGGATTGGTTGTCCAGCATTCCTTCTCAATAACGTTACTGATCTCTTGGACTTGGACTGCAGTCTCTTATCTTCAAAACGTACAATTACTTTTCTGTTTATATTGTTCGAGTAGAATCATTGAAAGAATTCCGTGAACTCGTTCAAGTTGAATATCAAAGCTTGCTTTATGACTGTCAAACCCCTTGGCTGACATTGCTCCCAGCTGTTTAGAGGATTAGAGCTTTAAGGTCACTTTTTGTCACGTGATAAGCTTCCTGTTGTTTTGAAGCTTTTTTCCCAGATCCATTCAGTGAATTATATCTCTATCACCTGCAGTCTGTGACCAGCATGTTCCATTCTGACGTAAAGGAAATAGAAAAAGAAGAAAACTCCCTCGTTGATGTAAATGTCCTCACATCAATTAATTGTACCTTACAAGAACGTAGGAGTTAAAGTTTCGTTTCACTGAAGATTGAAATATGCTTAATTGCTTAGAAGGAGAACGTCATGTTCATGACAATGTGCAAAATTATACGAAGGTTGCCTGGAGTACCTTAAAATGTGGATTCAGCCACTAAATGACTTCACATGCTTTAAGTGACTAAATCTTGAGGATATGTCATGGGAAAATGTTGAAAAAATAATCAAATTTTTTAATGGCAGAGGTGTGGAAATTTATGATAAGACATTTAATCAGTTTTGCGACTTAAAACATTTGCAGCCAGCTACGAGAAGTAGGTGCCTTGACAAAAGAAACGGATTGACTATATTGAGAGCTGCAGGGGTGTGGAATTATACTCAGAAATAGTGAAAATTACTCAATTCTTTTTTGCAATCCCTGTGCATAATGCTTACGTTGAAAGACGTTTTCCTAATTCAGCCACAGTGGATCAAAGATAGGAACAGACTTTTCGTAAGTTCAGTTAAGTCTATAACACTAGTCAGATTCAATTTTAAGCATTTAACATGTAAGGAGTTCTTTAAATATGTGTTGCAGAATAAAAGTATTCTTAAAAAATCAGGTCAATCAGCTGTGATACTCCAGCTGAATCAATAGTGACAGTGTTGAGATTAATAATTTCCTGTGTTTAAAATGACTTGTAACATTATGTAAATTTCAGCATTGCCTGTGAGATCGTTAGACATAAGAATTAGAACCAGCGAATACGATTATTAGTGGGCTAGTATACATACTAATTAATGGTTAAGAGAAATTTCTCTTTTCAGAAAAGTGTCCTCATTTCAGCAGACCAGAATATGGTGACCCTATCTAATAGGCCTTTAATTTTAAAGTTTAGTAACATTTCAAGTTCAGGTTTGCGAAATTATTCATTTGCAAGCTTTCTCAGAGATTTCTTTCAATTTCATTCTAACATTTTCTCTGATGTCATCGAGAAACCGGTGATTTATTTTGGTTTGTTATCAAGAATGGATCTCATTTTCTTAAATCTATTCATACATTATCATGAACTGCTTCTCTGTGAGAAGAGCGAACAACAGGGAATCTTTCTATAAATCACTGTGTCACTTTTATTCAACAGATTGTTCTTTCTGAAGATTCTGAGTGAAACCATACACGCTACACCCACGCCATAGCCATATTGTTTTATTCCAACACAGATAATATAGCGTTGTCGAGGTGTCGCTTCGCAGCTCCCGCGTTACCAAGATTCCCCTAGAGACGGGAATTCCGGTGACAGCACTGACTACCGCGAGCGTAGGGTTATAACGTTCCGCGAAATAAAAAACCTGATAGATTCAGATACCTAATTCATGAAAAGTAACGTAGATAAACAGGATACCAACATTATCTTTAGCAGTAGGTTCCGGTGGAGGAGCCTGTTGATAACCCTTCACATCATCTAGTTCATTCCATTAAGCTGATTCGGGACTAATAACTCTTTCTTCCTGTTTCCCCCACTCTGTACTACAAGTATATTACACGATTTTGGTTTATATCATGATTCCTGGAAATAAATTTGTAAGTATAGGGCTATGCAGTCTTTTTTGTCACATTAGATCGATATATTGATTGCTTTTATTGTTCTTTTTTATGTGGAGGGGAAAATCATTTACATACTAACCCCAGCAGAAACTGGCAGTGTGGGACTGCCATCGATACGAGGCCATGTTATACTGCAGGCCTGGATGCTCGATTCGTGACGTCACAGAGCTGATCATTTGTTTGGACTTGAGCAGTGAATGAACTAACTCATATTTTCCTTTAAATTAGCTAGAATCCATTCAAAATTGAGATCTTAGCCACATGGCACTCCAGTTAAGTACAGTCAAGAAGTTTCACGGTTACGAGAGCATAAATCGTAATATGATATTGTGTTCAGCGGGCATCGGTGGACGGGCGGGGGCCGGGCCGGTGAGAAAAAAAAACTGTTTAGGTCGGGCTCCTCGCGCGTCTACTGTGTGTACGTGATAAGTAACAATGGTTGGCGAGCAAAAAAAAAAAAAAAAAAAAAAAAAAAGGATTTGCTCACACCACTCACGCAGCAAACACGCGACAATGAGCGCGAGGCATAACAAAGCATTACTGCCAGCTTGGTCAATCTTCTGGATGCTAGCATGTTTGAAGGAGTTCGCAAAAGATCGGTGTGGCGACATCCCCAGTGTAAAAAGACGCGAGACAGTAGCAAAGTAGTTCAGAGTGTGAGTTTGAGAGTAGACCTACGGGAATAAGTCGGTCAGTGTGTGTGAGACTGCTGCACCTGTGTGTGTTGTTGTTGTGGAACATACGTCGGTTGTCGCAAGTGATTGTAACGCCGAAGTTAAGCGTTTAAGGGACAGAGAAAGGGAAGAACGACTCTGAAAGGACAGAGCAAGTTTATGAGAACAGTTGTGAGTTGTGATAGCAGGAAATGTTGTGGACTGTATTAATTACCAGAAGAAAACTATGCATTTGTAGGACAATAAAGTGGTAGAAAAGTAACAGGATTTGACTTTTGCCTTTTTGTTACATAGTAATACAAAAATGATATAATTGACAAAAAGGAACTTTCAGATATCGAATGTCAGTAATTACTTCGTGAAGCGATTGAAGTGTCTAGTTTCTATTACATACAACTGTGAACTGGGACTAATAACACTGCATTTAGAGTTGCTGGTTACTTTTAATCATGCTTTTCGTAAACAGTAATTAAAGAATTATAATTCGGTTCAGATGGTCACAGTTGCTTAAATGAAATAGTATTACAACCACTTCGGAGTTATTGGAAACAGAAAGCAGTTCTAGTGTTTTAATGAAAACAGAAGAATAAAAAAATACCTTAAATATTGACGATATGTAGTTTTTCTTTTCTTTCTTGAAGATTATGCTGGTGCTTTCTTATTAATTTTGCAGTAATTGCTCAAGGAGCTATTGGTTAAGATTCCTCACCAATACATCAGTCGTATTTTCACAGTCAGCAAAACTGACACCATTTCACAGAGGTCACTACTTAAATGTTATACTGTGCTTCTTTGGTATTTCGTTTTCAGTAATTCACTTTCACACGCACCTGAGATTATGGACTAAAAAGCTTTCAGCACTTAAAGTTTTCACTCGTAAGAAACCTACAACATCCTTGTTCTTGGATAAAAATGAAGTGATCATAAAGGTTTGAACTGTGACAACAGGTTTCAATGTCTCAGAAAATCCGAAAACTTGGCTAAGGACACCTATTTTCCCTGTCAATTGTTTATGAACTGATCTAAAAGAAGAAACTGCTGAACCAAAAGTTTGAGCTAGTTGTTGGAGATAACCACCATGTTGGTATGGAAAGAACACTGAAATTCCTAATCTATCCATGAGAAACAGGGTTGGAAATATATATAGAAGAGGCCCACAGTAAAAGTATTTGGGCTGTCCTCCAATATTAATTTTACTTGCTCCACAGAAATATTTGTCTTTTTATGTAATAAAGACCAATTATTCACTCATTTGATCATAACATTCTTTTAGAAGTTCAGAAGCATGCTTTATTTTATCAGCTACAGATGTGGTCTGAAGGAATGTGAATTTAAGTGACTTGAAAGTGTGTCAAACTTACTCCACTAGTCAAGTATCGTACCTTTTCCTAGAATTTATGGTCAGGAATGAGGGTATTGTTATATGAGACCTGAATGAGTGATTGGTACTTTCAAGAGCAACTACAAGTTGTGGAATATATGTAACTATCCACTTTCAGAAATGTTACATCATTGTTGATTAAAAGCATCATGAACCCATCAGTCTGTGCGTTGGAGCCTGTTTGTTAGTGTTTCGAAATATGAAACCACGTCACTTGTACACCACTTACGAAACCATTTCATGTCTCTTAATTCAAAGGGGCTCTAATGACTAACTGTCGACTGGCCCTTAAACCCTATTCACTCACTCACCCACGCACTCACTCACCCACTCACTCAGTCACTCATTTAATTCAAATTCTTTTTTTCTTTTTGACGGAGATTTATGGGTGACTCAGATGACAGATATGATGGTTGGTTTGGACATTTTGTGGGCAATGCATCATTGTTAAGCTTAGGGATTTTTCTAGGCAACATAAGCGCACTTTCATCATCTCCAGCTGCATGATCTTCCCGTTCAATATAGTTCAGAAACATAGGTTTTGCACACCACATCATTATCACCTAATTCAATATTGTCCCTATGAACAGAGATGGCCTTGGTTGAGCCCGGATGTTTCGATCTGTTAGCGTTCTGTGTACTGGTTTCATACAGTACCGCTGTTGCACCTTCGATTCAAGGTACGGATATTTGGTTGGCCACGGGAGATCTAGACCAGGTGAAGAATGAGAGGCAGAATACAAGCATGCCGAGTGCCCTGCTTATTCCCTGGAGAATTAAGAGAGGGGAAACAAAGGAAGCATTCTGTGATACGATTAAGGAAGTAGAGTGTGAAAGTCATACTAGCGGCCGACCCTACCACAGACGAAGCTTCAGTGGCTGCTGGTGTGTCTTGTGGTGCGTGGTGAGGTTTACTGTAGAGGAAGCACTGGCGGGTACTGATGTGTGCGGCATTGCAGCAGATGCTCCTGATGCTGGAGCCAGAGTAGTCTGCTGAATCATTCTGGTGTAAGACTGCGCCGTGATGGGCAGCAGGCATGCCATATGAAGTGATGTCACCTACAACAAAATGCGCAAAAGCGCGGTCAACCACTCCGATTATGCTGCTAGCCGACAGAAGTGAGATCGGTAATGGCACGAGACAGCGCAATACATCCTCCTGACGTAAGCGCAGCAGTGGCGGCAGTATGAGTTCCAGGTTGTGCGGATTGGTTCAGTCCTCAGTATCTAGGCTAAAAAGTTAAAGTGGGCGGAGAATGCAGAGTCGTAATGTGCCTTGTCCCGGAAACAGAACGCATATGAGTTGCATCGGCCCGTTCTGCTCATGGATTCTGGTCAACTGGGGTCAGTGTTGCCGGGCGTAGCCTAGGAGGAGCTGCGCTGGTAGCTGTTTGTGTAAGCCCATGCTACAGCGCTGAAATGATTGTAGCGTATGGGTATAGTCTTCCACACCGAGCGGGATAGCTAAGGCATTCGAGAGGTCGTGAGTTCGCTCCCCGTGGCCGTGCAATCTGACATGGACTTTTCCGTGGTTTTCCCATGTCACTTAGGCGAATGCGGGGTTCATTATTTCATAGCATGGTTTTCTTTTCATCATTTTCTTCCATTCCATTTCCTTATCATCTTTCAGGTGTGTAGTGTTGGTAGTGCCGGGCAGATGGTGCAGATAGTTGCCTATGGTAACTGGTGTTCTCGACGCTAGGTAGCTTTTGGCCGACCTTGTCCTACGTCGGGGCAGGGGGATGCTCAGTGCGACACCGCAACCGCGGTGTGATGGCTGCTTGGTGGGGCCTGGCACCGGGATAAAGAGATCTCAGCACTTGTTGTGCCCTGTCTAGCTGCGACCCTGTGTGGTACCACCGATTCCCTCATTTCATCCCTGTCTCCTGGAAGATGGTAGCCACAATAGATCTGTGTAGGTGGAAGTGAGCGAGGTGTCCTCTCTGTGTATGTACCCTTTACCCTTTTTATGTCTTCCACAGGTGCAATAGAGGCTGTAGTGTCCCTGCCGTTAGTCAGTACCAAGGGGCGGCCCAAGTTGGCGGCGAAAACCGGTGTTTTTTGCATCAGTTGGCGAAGAGGAAACCGCAAGCGCCAGGCTAGAAGTACCATCAATGGCGGTGCTGCCAACTGACGCTGCTTCTTCAGTCGACACTTCGTAGTTAGCTTCCACTGCAGTGGTATCGGCTTGTCGAGTTCTTCCTTCCTATGAGAACAGAGCATTCATCTCCTCGAAGATTAAATGTGAATTGTGTATAAAATATCTGGTGCAGGTTCGGTTTACTCTAAACTTCGGAGCCAAATATTATCCCATCAAGACATTTTGAATAGCCTGCCGATAAATAAGTTCCCATTTGAACTCATTTATCATTACAAACTAGTCCTCTTTCGAATCTGAAGAACCAACATAGACTTATTCGAAACTTCATTTTGTATTTAAAGGTCTGTGAATACTCGCCATCCTTAGAATGGAAATATTAGACATTCGAAACCACGCAAGACTAAGTAGAAATTTAAAAAGCTTTTTGTGATTCACCCATTTTCCCAATTTAACCGTACATAATCTGCTAGGGTATATAGCAATTAAAGATTATATTAAAGCATTTGACAACGTAAGCAGGAATAATCTATGGCAAATGTTAGAAGAGAAAGGTTTCTCAAAACTTCTAATTAGATCTCTACAAAGCCTTTATGCAGAGACGAACTTTAAATTTGATTTTAGAGATAAAATTAGCATAAATAAAATGTTAATATATCGAAGAGTTAAAGAGGGATGTCCATTATCTGCTGTACATTTTCACTTATGTCTAGGTCATGTCATAATAGAGAGTCAAAAGCAAATTAGTTCCTATGAAATTTATAACTTAACAATGGTGGCATTTGCAGACGACCAAGTTATATGGATGTTTCAGAGAATTTTCTATGTACAATACTTTCTAAAAGAACTGAACAAGATGTCCCGTTATATTAGTCCAATATATCTGGTGCTAAAACAAAAATGCTAACATGTTAAGGAAAACTCCCACTGAGCAAAAATAGCAATAAACAACATAATCGATCAAGTATGAAATGTTAACTAATTAAACTGTGAAATAAGCAATTTCAAACAGAATGACATTTAAAAGGAGATACAAAAATGTAATTGATATATGTGACACAATCAAATAAACACTATTACACAAATCACGGAAATATAGCACACTATGGTTCTTTATAGAGTTAGACGTCCCTACCGTCTATTTTGAATTATAGAGGTGATATTTCTGACAACCGTGACGGGCTATAAAAAGATAAAAAAGGGAAAATGAAGATTTCAGAAAAGAATAATTATGTGCAGCCTGGACGGAAGAATAAACTACTTGCAGCATGTACTTAACAAAGACCACTGGGTTTCAAAAGAGCTAAAAGAGCTTAAGTATAGACCAACAGGATTTCTAGGAATGGAAGAGATGGAAAGATCAATTCAGAATTTGAGAACAGAACAGACAAATAAGCCTAATCGATGAATATAAAGATGGTGATGGTGACCATGATGATATCCTTTCAGATGGTTTCCTTGTAACAATCATACTCTAAGCTTCGTTAACAGATTTAACCCCACGTACATTTGTGAACTAACTTTTTGTTCGTGAAAAGATGCATTTAATTATTATACATAAATATCTTAGTAAACTATTTGTTCCGTGCAAATAAAAAATTAACCTAATACTCAGAAATCGGTAACTGAAAACCAACTTCAAAACCCGTTTTAACGTTACAGGTATCTTGAAAATTTCTTGAATTGTTATTATTAAATAGCTTAGTGAGAACTATTTCTGTGACAACTCCCGGTATATATTTCCTTTTTATATTAATTAAAAATTACGTTAATTAATTAATTAAAATTACATATTCCTTCCAAATCAAGAAGCAAATCATAACAATAATGACTTCAAAAAAGACAATCATCATGATGACCCAAGCTCAAAATAAGTTGGTCACCGCTGCTCTAACGCTTCTCTGTGAGCTGTGTCGAACTCTTTTTATGCAACAAACAGCCATTTTTTGCAAAGGGCTTGAGATCAATGTTTTCTGTTGTCGACGCCTGGATATGAGCGCAAAGGTTCATTAATATTTCATTCGTGTCCTTATCGATTTCTTACAGCTTCAGCCCTTGTTAGTAATTTTGTCACCCATTATCAGCTAGACAGCTAGACTTCTGAATACCTGGCTAATAACCTACATATACAAAAGCGTATCAGATTTATTACACCTACACGCTACCATAACAATACAAGTTATCCAAGACTACCTCGACAAAATTAATATACGAGATGGTGGAGGATGAGCCAAATATTTTAAATGGGAGAAGAAGATTTTTAAATGGTACAACAAGCCCTTACAGCAATGTATTCCTAACTGTTTTACATTTCTATTTGTGCTTTTCTGGTACTGCAAAGTACAGTTTATTACGTCATTACTGAAACAGTGCGTACTAATTAAAAAAATAGTATCAAAGGATAAGGCAAATGGTGCCAAGAGATTCTCAATATAAGAGAGAGGGTTGTCGGTTACTGTGAAGTTCGAACTCTCTCAGCTATGGGAGTGAGGAGGTCATCTGTTCCATTTTTATTGTGACGTAGCGGCTATTGCTCAAGATTATGGTGATATCGGCGCCGGGCAGTCGGAACCATAAACAAGATAAGCGACGCTTTCGCCCAGCGAAAAGGCGAAAAATCCTATTGCCAGAGAATTACCACCTTCTGGATGTTGAAACAATCCTAAGTTGTGGAAAGTTCCTACGTCAATATAAGCGAGCGCTCTCGCGAAGCGTGTCAGTCTTGCGATATTCAAGAGTGAGTCTCGTGGAGCGAGTGAGTGAGTTAGCGCGTGCGTTGTTCTCCGAGTGAGTCGACACAATGGTGCAGTGCGATGAATGCTGCTACTGTATGGGATTGGAGATGTCTTGTGTTCCATTTCTCAGTGAGAAACCGTCCGGAAGAAAAGGTTACATCGGGCATATTTCGACACGCAGCTACGTTATGGAAGAGAGTGAAGTGACACTGAGCAGTGGAACTATGTAGTTCACATTAGTGAAATGAATAGGGTGGGTTAAGTCAATTGTGAGAAAAATTAAGTCATTAAATGACAGTGAAAAGTATGCGAAATGGCGGTTTGGAAACACTATTTTGTGTTTGGTTCCAGATCATTCGAAATTCCAAGTTCATGCAGTAGTATTCAGCCACCGTACTAACAATCGAGATTCAGATAATAAAGGCACACATTCATTAAGTAGCTTAAGTACAGTTGTCCTCTTCATTATTGTGCAGCTATTGGTTCACTTTTTCATCTTGTTCCCAATAAGGTTAACAAGAAAAGTTAGGTTTCAGCAAAATATTGTGACACAGCGCTCGGTGCACAACAAATGATGGACAAGGCTAAGCTACTTCGCGCCACATACCGGGCCAACGAACTAACAAAGAAACAAGGCCACCTGCACGACTGCTGAGTGTACGTGGCTAAGAACAATCGAAGCAGTAGAATCAAAACGCGGTTCTCTAGCGCTTTCGAGAAAGATCTGATTGCATGATCAACTGTGTGTGTGTGTGTGTGTGTGTGTGTGTGTGGATGTGGAACTGGAGAAAGGTCTGTGTGACGTCATCCCTCCTATAAAAGGAGGGCAGAGCCGACTAATGCGTGTCCGTCAGGTTCACATCAGTCAGATTCGATCAGTTCGAGTTCAGTCAGGATGAGCAGTCGAGTTCAGAGAGCAGTCAGTTAGCGCGAACTTCGAGTGCGCGGCAACCGACCCGCCAGTGACCGGGAAAGTACGCGGCGATCACCGTTCACTGGGACTACACTTTCCCGATGTATTCCCGGGGGGAGAACAAAGTGTAGTTTCCAGCACATCTTACAGTGGTTTTTCCCGTAGTTATTCCCGGGAGGATTTATACTTTGCATAGCTGGTTACAGATAGACTTTCCCGAAGATATTCCCGGGAGGATTGAAAGTGCAGTGTATTTTGTGTAACTATTTTATTGAGTGTACATATTAATTCCTTCAAGTGAAGTGTAAACAGTGTTGTACATATGACTGAACAGTGTACATAATTTTCGTGTTTCCTGTGTATATTATTTAACCGGTGCTTAGTTTATGGATAGTTACAGTGAAAGTGTTTGTGATATCCTTAGCGACAAGTATAGCGTGGGGTGCGCCTGGCGTTCCCCCGCGCGCAAGACAGTGAAAGAATGGCAGCAGCGGCACCACATGTTGCCGGGCCGAGTGCCAGCAGCAGACTGGGAGATAGCGGTTTTTTTTTTTTTTTTTTTTTATTCCTATTGACTAAAATTTTACTGTGGTGACTCTGTTTATTTGTTTGATCGGGGTGACGTGGGGTCCGGTACCGCTTGAAGCAAACCGGATGATTGTGAGTACATGTTCAAATGGGTGGTGAATGAAGGCAGGTCTAATGCCATGTCGGATGCCCTGGCACAGACCTACGACTTTGGGCAGTTATTTGTTGCATTGTCATTGGGGGAGCTATGGGGAATCTTGGTAGCGTGATAAACTCATAGATCTGGCTGAGTTCGTGCTTGATCGCTGTAGTTTCTTTTGTTGTGTCGTGTGTGTTATCTTCGATCCTGGACAGCTTGCGCTGTATTGATTCAATATCATCAGCGTTGTCGAGCTCTATGATGGCAGCACGGAGTTGGTGAAGTAGCCGAGCTGCGGCGTTGAAACCTGTGGTGTGATGCGTAAGCTGGCGGGCTATCGCAGCATGGCGCTTGCGGTTGACCCGTCTCTGCTTGTTGACATTCAGGTTCAATGTTGCTATTGCCTGCGTAAGTGCAGGAACGCTCTCTGCGGCGGTAGCTCTGATCTCTTCCATTACAGAGGTGAGTTCTTGCGTTTCGCTGTTGATAGGTGTCGGCAGGGTTGTGGCTGCCGATGCTAGTTTAGTGACTGCCGTGGTTAGCTGTTTGCAAGCATCCTCTATTCTGTGTAGACGGTCGTCAAGACCGGTGACCAGAGAGAGGAGTTGCTGGGCTTCATCGCTGCGAAGTTCCATATGGGTTGGTGTTGTGGTGACAGTGGCGTATGTGGATGTGGTCTGCTGCGGTGGTGGTGTTGCTGTGTTGTTAGGAGCTGGTCGGCGGTGTGGCTGTGAAGCTGCGGCGGCTGGTGGTGGTTGTGTGGTCCGGCGGTGTGGCTGTGAAGCTGCGGTGGCTGGTGGTGGTTGAGTAATCCAGGCTCGTGGGTAGAATGGGCACTGCGCCTGACCTGTAAAGTGGCCGAAGCCGTTACAGGTGGCGCAGTACCGTCGACGTCGGCGAAGGTCGTGGTAAGTACAGTCCTGGGTGAGGCAAAAGGCCCCACAGTAATGGCACCGTGGGGCAGCGTAGCAGGAGGTGGCGTCATGCCCGAAGCGGCAGCAGCGACGACAGGGCACGTGTCTGGATGTTCGTCCAGGCTCGGCGTGGAGATGCCTTCCAAGGAGGGACAAGCCCATCCTTAAGGCGGCCGCGCAGTCGGTGGTGTCGGCGAAGATTATGCGTAGGAGGCTTGATGGTCCCTGAGAGGTGATGATGCGAGAAGCTCTCATTGCTGAGGGCCATTGTTCTCGCGCTGCATGTAGAACATGCCTCTCAGGGATGTCCCGTGGAACTCCCCTGATGATGACGCTGGCCCCTGAAAAGGGACCAGTGTGTGCAGGCGGCGGTGCGGTGACCGGGAGCGGGCGGGTAGTCGTCGGTGGCGGAGTCGGCAATTCTTCGAGTGGGACTCGCACTGCCTCTCCTTGGGAGCTGACCTGCCTAGTCGGCAGTGGCCGCTCGAGTGTCCGGCACTCTGGCTGTGGTGTAGTAGTGCAAGAGATGCTAGCGCTTGGTGCGGCTCCGGCCGTAACTTCAGCTGGCAGCGGCGTAGTGGTGCTGGCGCTAGGTGCGGCTTCGTCCGTAATTTCGGCGGCTGCGCTGGTTCTTATGTCGTTTGCTGGTTCGGAAGCCGATATGGCTCCCTTACCCTGCGTAGTCGGCGATGATCGGCGACGATTCTTTCTTCCCATCTCCGTGTGTATCCTGCGGCGGACCGAACTCGATAGCGGCGCGCCAGCGCCTATACTTATAGACTCCACCACCACAGCCGCAGCAGCACAGATCCAGCCCTCCCCACCCACATTGGTGGACGAGATAGAACACGAAGCACGCATACTGGAGGAAGAGCAGAAGGCAAGATCCCTTGCAAAACTAAAAAAGGAAGTGGAAGAGATTCAAACAGAAATAACCTACTATACCGGAATACTATCAAATCTAGACGCAGACTCCATGAACTTTGGCAAATTCTCTCAGGACCTCGCGTACTGCTACAAGGAGTACGCCATAAAGAAGCGGGAACTGGTGAAACAGAGCGAGGGGTGGAAGATAGCGGCACCCAAGAAGAAAAGAACAAGAGACAGCGGCAGCGACTCTGATGGCGAACGCCCCCAGTCCTGTATTAACAAGAGGCAGCCACGACAATCCACACCGCCCCACCCCCTCGCTCTACGCAACTCGTTCACGCCACTGGAGGTAGCAGAACGCGAGGAGTCGGACTTCCCAGCACTTCCCCCACCCACACAGAATCCCATCACACAGTTCCACAAACCAAAAATCCCACCACACCAGAAGACCCCATCAAAAACCCGCCCCTCTCCTCTCCCCCCTAAGCCAGTCCCCTCCACCTCAACAGCCACACCTACACCCCCGACGACCTCTACAGAAGAAAATCAAAAGCCACCCAGGATTATCATACCGGACACAAAGCAGGCGGTAAAGGTACTACAACTACTAAGAAATAAACTTAACAATGGCTCATACAAAATACAAACAACAAGGGATTGCCTGAAGCTCTTCCTTCAGAGGAAACAAGATGCCGTCCCTACAATGCAGCTCCTGACGAACGCCGGTGTAGAGAGCTACAGCTTCACACCTAGAAGCGACCAGCCCCTTCGGTTTGTCATCAAACGCCTGCCTGCAGATCTGCAGGTAGCCTATATACAGGAGGACCTGGAGCAGAAGGGATACACCGGCGTTCAGGTACGACAAATGGTGTCCCGCGGCAGGCCTCTTCCAAACTTTCAGGTGAGTCTGGAAAGAACTACCGGAAACCAAAAGCTTTTACAGGAAAGAGAAGTGTGCCATATGATGGTCACCGTGGAGGTCTTAAAAACCTTCCAAAATATAACCCAATGTTTTAACTGCCAACAACTGGGCCACACATTCAAAATGTGCCACATGACCTCCCGGTGTGTCCTTTGCGGTGACCTCCACCGCCTAGCTGACTGCCCTAAAAAGGCCAAGGAAGACGCTGTACCCCACTGTGCGAACTGTGGGGAGGCGCATCCTGCCAGCTACAGGGGGTGCGAGACCTTCAAAATGGAACGTCATCGCCGCCAACTGGCCGCCGCAGCCAGGAACTCTCCTGGTACTCAACCAGGGCCACGCCCCATCCTCAACCCGGCCCTGGTCCAAAAAGGCACCTCTTTCGCAGGAGCCGCCGGAGGACGAAATGCACTTGAGCAACCTCCAAATGGTCCCCCTCCACAACCCCAGCCCTCAGAGGCACCCACCAGTGACCTGGTAGGTTTGAAAGAAATTTTCAGCCTCTTTAAGGATTTAAACCTCCCAGTACTATTACCAAAGTTGCGGCCCATAATCGCAAGATTAAAAAGCTGCAACGATACCATGGAGAAGCTGGAAACCATCATATGTTTAGTCACCACTCTCTTCGAGTAAATGACAACTTCAAGGGGAGGCATAACTTATACGCGTGCACTCCTGTGGAATGCAGACGGCATCCACAGGAAGCAACATGAACTTGAAAACTACCTGCGGCGTAACAAAATTGATGTCGCATTCATTTGCGAAACAAAATTACAGCAAGAGCAGACTTTTAAGCTCCAGGGTTACCAAATCTTCCGGAACGACAGAATTGGCAGACAGGGGGGAGGGACTGCTATTTTGCTCAGAAACACTGTTGCTCATGCTTCTGTTACGCTACCTGCAATGGTAGCGTTAGAGTGCACAGCACTTAAAACCCGTGTAAATAATCAAACGGTGATGCTGGTAGCGCTCTACCGGCCCTCCAGCTCCTTAAATTTCATACCTGACCTCGAACAAATCCTCGCTTTAGAGGAGCACGTTATAATTGCAGGAGATTTCAACGCCCGGCACCCCTGGTGGTTTTCACGCCGGGCAAACGCGGCTGGAAATCTCCTGGTTGAACTTATAACAGATAATGACGACTTAGAGGTGCACATTCCCCCAGACCCTACATTTTGGCACAGAACGGGGCACTTTGACCCCGAAATTTTGGACTTCGTACTGACAAAAAATGCGACACCTTTAATTAACTTTACAGTGTATCACAGCCTGGACTCTGACCACCTTCCCGTGCATTTCGATATACAGGGTGGCATTCCAGCCGGTGCCTCTGGGCCTCGAAGGAGGGCTGAGACCGACTGGAATAAGTTCACCATGGAAATGCACAGGATGGCGCAACCCAAGCTGTCATACTATAGCGAGGCAGACATAGATGTCGCCGTTGAAAACTTCACTGCCTCGCTACACACAGCCAAGAGAAGCGCTACCACTTACACCACAAGACCACCCGGTTTTTGCACGTACCCCGAGGTAGAGCAACTCATTGCGCGGAGACGACGTTTGACAAGACTATGGCGGTACACCCGCCAGCCTGAATATAAAGCGCTAGCAAAATGGCTACGCAACATCATTCGGCATCAAATTAAAATTAACAAAACTCAACAGTGGGAAAACAAAATGCTGAGTACCACCCATTCGGACTCTTCCTTGTGGAAATTATTAAAGGCATTTAAAGTCTCCACGAACGTCAACTCCGCAACTGAGGCGCTGCACACTCATGGCGGCCTGCACTTCTCCGAAGAGGAGAAAGCCGAGGTCTTCGCTGACTGTCTTGAAGATAGATTCAGCGAAAACCCAGTTACCAACCGCGATATAGAACGGGAGGTACAGACATGGGTACAAACCTGGGTGGCGCAGAAGCAAGAGCAACAACTACCCCTCATAACACCGCAGGAAGTTTACAAGCTCATTAGGAAATTACCTAATGGGAAAGCTGCCGGCCCAGACAAAGTGACTAATGAGGAACTTAAGCATCTCCCGAGAAAAGCCCTGGTGCAACTGACTAAAATGTTTAACGCCTGTCTGCAGCAAGGCTATTTCCCCTCTACCTGGAAACGAGCCAAGGTAATTATGCTCCCAAAGCAAGGGAAAAGCACCAGGCAACCGCAAAACTACCGCCCCATTAGTCTTTTGTCTACTATTGGTAAATTGCTCGAAAAACTTATACTTTTTCGACTTCAAAAACAAGTTTCGGCATCTCATGAACTTTCAAATTCACAGTTTGGTTTTCGAAAAGGACATTCTACTGACTTACAGCTTCTCAGACTAACTGATGATGTAACAGAGCAATTTAACAATGGGGCTTCAACGTTGGCGCTATTTCTGGACGTAGAAGCCGCATTCGACCGGTGCTGGCACAATGGCCTTATTTACAAATTGCATCACAATTTCCCGGCTCTTCAAAATTACCTGTACTTGCTGCACAAATTTTTGGAAAAACGCAAGTTCTACGTCCAAGTGGGCCGCTCCTCCTCACGGGAGAGAGTAATGCGGGCTGGCGTCCCACAAGGGGCAATCATGTCACCCTTTCTGTATATATTATTCACTAACGATTTCCCAGTGGACGCCAGATGTAAGGTAGCCATGTATGCCGACGACACTGCAATATACAATCACCATAGAAATCCACGTTTCGGCCTTGCAGAAATGCAACGTTATGTTAACAACTTCCTGTCATGGCAACATGACTGGAAAATCAAAATTAATCCTAACAAATGCCAGCTGATCCATTTTTCTAAGCGGCATCACACTTTGGCAATGGACCTAACGGTCGGTGGTCAAGTATTGCACTGTCGTCGGCAAGTCAAATACTTAGGGGTTACCTTGGACCGCACAATGTGCTGGTCCTCCCACATAAAAAATAGCGCCAACAAAGGCAGACAGCGGCTAAAGTTATGCGCCCCCATCTTTCGCAGTAAACAGCTGCAATTGAAGTCCAAACTCGTACTGTATAAAGCTTTCATCCTTTCGGTGGTTCTATACGCGTGTGTGGCCTGGGCAAACGCCTCAAAAACCGCCCTGAAAACTCTCCAAACCCTCCAAAACCTGTCTCTCAGGAAAATCCTCTCTGCTCCCATCCTAACCACTAACCGAACCCTTCACCAGGAAACCCAGATCCTATCCATTCCCGAGGCAATAGCGAAAAGAGCCACTGTCGCGTGGGCGCGCATCAGAAACCATGACAATTACGTCATTGCCAATATTGGTAAAGGTGAGCCGAAGCATCGGAAGCACAGCAGAATCAAGATGTTTTAGACGTTGTTCGGCTCACCGACTGATGTGCGTCCACGCAAAGAAGGGCCCTAGGCCGCACACACGCTACCTCAGAGGCCTGCATCCCAGGGAACCAGTCAGGAGCTGCAACCTGGTCCGCACAGGAAAACTGCGGAAAAAAAACTGTAAATAAGTGAAGTGTATAGTGTAGTGAGTGTAAATATGTATATACGAGCGTGTGTGTGTGTGTGTGAGTGTGATGGGACATATGTGTGGTATGCCCAGGAGTGAATGAGCGCGTGGATGAGTGTACATAAACAAAAAACGATCAAAAGAGACAAACAAGACATTGAACATACAAAATAAAACTGTTCTCGGTGGGCTAAAGCTGCCCACTGTATGGGTTTTAAAGGAGAAACAGATAACACGAAACCACTTGTAAACTTTGTAAATAATATAAATAATGTTAATTTTAGCCTGTAAGCCGGGCCCTTTTGTACCGGCACCAGGCAAATGTTTTAGTTCAATAAATAAGTTTAAGTTTAATGCGTGTCCATGCAATCTCGCTCTTAGGCCACACACACGTTACGGCAGAGGTCCTCGCCTCGGAAAACAACCAGGAGCTACACCCTGCCCGCGCAGGAAAACAGTGGGAAAATGTAAATATTGTAAATAGTGCAGTGTGCGAGCTGGGACGCATATTCCTGGTGTGTCCAGTGAACGTGTGTGTGTAAGCGTGTGAATGTGAGTGTGTGAGTGAATGCGTGCGTGTATGTGTATATATATGTATATATGTATCTAAGGAAAAAAAACAACAACAAATAATTGGAATAAACACCAAAAGACGAACGAAAACTATTCTCGGTGGCCTAAAGATGGCCACCGTATGGGTTTTTGCTGAAACCGAAAACTATAAGCTTGTAAAAAACAGAAAAAAAAATTGTAAATAAATGTAAATGTATAACCTGTAAGCCGGGCCCCTTGTACCGGTACCAGGCCAAAATTATGAATAAAGAAAACTTGAAACTTGAGTCAGTCAACTGCAGAGTTTATGGTTGGAGACAGAGTCGGTCAGTGAATGCAAGACAGCTGTGCCTGTGTGTGCTGTCGTGGAAGATGCGTCGGTCGTCATGAAGATTTCAACGAACGTCGAGTGTTTGCATCGTCTTAGCGATTGTATGATAGAGTAAGTGAAAAAAGACACTCAAAGGACCAGGCAATGGTACACGAAGTAAAAGTTGTGGGTTGTGATAGCACGAAAGAATATAGACTGTTAACGAGAAGAAATCTGTGTATTTGTGATGAAGTTTTAGAAGACAATGAAGTGACAGAAAAGTAACCGGAGTGATTTTGTCATTTTTTGTAATATTATGTAACTGTTAATAAACTTTACTTTAGGATTCTATTACGATGCTTCCCATCTGTGGCTGCTGTAGACATACTGGAAATGAATAGTATAGTTCAGCTCTGAACGTACCCAATTTTGGTTGCATGTAGCTCATTCGAGTTGCGTTTTCAGTTTTTGTATCATTACTGTTGTTCTTTGGTGTACATACATAAATTGAAATTATTTAATATGAAGCACCATATAGCGTTGATAATATTCACGTACTAGTGTATCAATTATTGTTTCAATATCCCCTAGCATATTATTATTGTTTATATCCACATGTTCTAATTTAAATAATCCTATGTTTTAAATGCTCACTATACCGCAACATGTTCTCGTTTTTATACCACTTCGATCCTCTACATCGGGGCTTAACACTATTCTAATGTAATTGCGCGACAATAAATGACTTCAACCACATTGAAAGCGATGGCCATTCAGTATCAAACATGATTTTCTCAAAAATCCTAATATCCACTTTAAAATTAAAGAGATAGCTAGGATCATGACAGCTATTTTCTCTTCAGTTTTACATCGAAGACGTATGTAAGGGAGTAAAAACATCCGGAGGTATGGGTTCCAGTGTCCTCAGAGCTGGACCTCTAAGAACTTGTTTTCGTCGGCGCAGAGATAACCCCTTGGAAAGTGCCCAATCGGCACTGTGAATAACTTTCGTGGAAGCACTTTAGAATCAACTCCGTGCTACTGGTCATTTCAAATATCTCGGCAAGCAGTTTTTTATACAAATTTATTTGCGTTCTTTAGATTCACTAGTGTTTTAATACTCCGTGGCACTTGAAAATAGGCATCAACTATCACTGGTTCCGTGTTTCAAAATACAGATTACAGTCCTCTACCAACTCTACTAATATGGACAAGGAAGTCTGGGACCCCCAAAAGAATATTGGATGCCGTCCACGGCAGCACATCAAAGGCGCTAAAGGAAATCCCCACACCAGTACCGGGAATCGAACTCGAGTCCCCCGTTTGGTAAGCAGCATGCTACCAGAGCGCTAAGGAGACGACCTGTGAAGGTTAATATCATTTTAACAAATAGCATTAATAAATAACCACCAATAACAAAAATAAGAACATTACAATAGACAGAAACCTTAGTAAAAGATCTCATTAAGGGGACGGGGAGGTCATGATAGGTCTCTAACCTAAGGAAAAATGTGCCCTGCAGATAAGTAATTATAGACACTATAAAACAGTATATTTTACTTCAGTAAGCATGAAATATATTTATATGCACAAACACTGCGATTATAAACAGAGTAACAAAATAGAGAAATGGGCAAATACACTGCTCTAGTAATAATAAACTGCTTTACCATTTTATCTAATTATCTTTCTTATAAGTAAATAACAATAGAAAAACTTAACTGCTAAATACAGGATTAATATTGATTTCGTGTATCCATTTGATTAAACCACACGTAGGCACTCATCCCTTATGAACCAATCACGTGCAAGGATGTGTTAGGTATCAAACAATCAGAGCCTTGTTCACTGAAAATGTAATGCTTCTTCAAAACAATAATTTTAAGAAAACAGCAAGTTTGTTCATTTGTTTTAACAAGGATAGAGATTCCCCTTTGCAGTTACTTTAGCTGGTTCCTTTACGAGGTTGGTCAAACTTCCAGCTAAGTTTTGAAGTTCAACCGTTTCTCATTTCCTTCTGTTGCCATCTTTACCCTTGTGGTTCTTTTTTTTTTTTTTTTTTTTTTTTTTTTTTTTTTTTTTTTTTTTTTGTTATATGAAATTTTAAACACGAGTAAAGAAACACATTTAATTATCACCCAAGTGAGATAGAAAACACTCTTTAGAACCTTTTCCAGAAACTGTATGAGGAAGGGAGATGAGAATAGACAGCAGAACCTCTTACTGAGGATATTTTAATGCCCTGGAAAGTTTAATTTTTAAGAGGTTTACCTTCTGAGCGAAGCACCTGGTAGATTTAGGAAGTTTTGTGTTGCACTGAAAAATTCGATATTTCAAATTTGCGGCAAATCCAATCTAAAAATTAAATCTGCCACTGAATCTAAAAATTAAATGTTATTTTCTCCACCACGTACATGATAAGTAGAGTATTGCGTGCCACCCAAAAATTCAATATTCAGATCTCACTCTGAATGGAAAATCATGTCTCATAGATGCTAACCTTGGTATTTAAATTCGATACCTATTTTCAAAGATACAACAAGAATATTTTAACAGTCTCCCAACCTAAAATACCATTTGCATAGAAATTTAATGTTTTCGAGAACTTTTCTCAAAACTTCCTCTAAGGGTTTTAATTAAAACCCATGCATTTAAGTTATTTGTATCACAGAATCGAGATCTTGAATTTTATGGAAAAAAGCTTATGAAGTCCTCCTCGTTTGGAAGGAATTTTCTATAATTTTGTATAACTCGTAAACCGTACGATATGAGAAACTTGCTGCACAAAAGTATAGATCTCATTAAAACACTTTATTTCAAACAACTTTTTTCATGTCATCAGCCATTTCCGATAAATCTCCTGTTATTGGTTGAAGTTCTTGATACTTGGTCATTTCCTTTCTCGAAACACAGATATCCTTAAGTTGGTTCTCGCGATGTCATACAAAGAGCAATGCATTACAGGGACAGTACAGAC
Source organism: Tenodera sinensis (assembly GCA_030765045.1). Classification (NCBI taxonomy): domain Eukaryota; kingdom Metazoa; phylum Arthropoda; class Insecta; order Mantodea; family Mantidae; genus Tenodera; species Tenodera sinensis. The sequence goes on along the minus strand of JAUKNM010000025.1, from coordinate 2,607,347 downwards.
CCATCAATTTTAAACATCTGGCCATCGTTATTCCCTTTGTAGCTATGTCTAAGAAACGTGCAATAAAGTTAGGCTTCAAACGTTTATCCCAATTAGGTTGAAATAGGTGAAAGAGCAAGCTTTTGCAAAAATAATTTGTAGACGCTGTATAAAAATAAACTGTAGTAGGTAGAAAAAGCCGTGTGAATTTAACTCAGGAGAGCTTTCATTCTTTTATTTGTATAAACCCTTTATCTTTTACGGTCGCATTTGGGACCTTGAATTGAAAAACAAAGCTAGAATCACACTGAAAAATTAAATTTCATGATCGGGATTTGAACAAAGATCTTTCGGTCTTCGCCGGTTGCGCTAACATCTGAGCTTCCATTGCAACAGCCGGTACGGCCTTAAATTCTCCAACTAGCTCCACACTATACACAACTACTCAACAAAGCACGCCCCATACACTCAACACTTAATTATCTGGCCAGACTCAACAAAAGAGGACTCACACCACAAATTTTACACAAACTCTACATCACACTAGTCAGACCACAACTAGCATATGCAGCTGTAGCCACAATGCCCCTCATCACAAAAACCATGATGAACAAAATAAAAACATTTGAAAGAAGATGCCTACGGACTGCTCACAAACTATTACCATCATTCAAATCTAACATTATACATCAATACACAAACACACAACCCATAGACTCACACATAGCACAACAATTGATAAATTACATACACAATGCACACAGAAGAAGCTACATAAGAACACTCATAAACACTGCACAAAAGATGAAGACCATACAAGAAACACCAACAGACAAAAACCCACCCCTTATTACACTCATACATGTTTACAAGTACCAAGAAGAAGAAGAACAAAAATTACGAGACCACCTACAACACTTACAAAACATTTAGACACACAACAAAAAACACACACCAAAAACACCTAAAATACAAACATACAAAAATACACTACACATATAAAAAATACCAATGAGCCATGCAGCAGCATAAAAACATAAAAACAGCACGCAAAAAATCTCAGAATCTTCTTTAGGCAGAAGCACATGAACGGAGCCATGGATGTGGAACACGGAAACCAATACAGACACACAAAATACACAAAATACAACACACTACACTACATAACGTCAACAAAAACACAATAAACACATACGCACCAAAGCCGAAGGAAATCCCAACCCGTAAAAGAAACAAATACCATACTAGGCTGAAGAGGGATTTCCCTAAACAGCCCGGGCATGTTGTAAACATGCCCAAATAAACATTTTTCATTCATTCTTCGCATTTTTCCGGTAAGCCACAAGGAAATTTGAAACACACGAGATAACATCCGCCATAGTGGCGACTTAACAACGTGGATGTTAAATTCCGGACTTCATTTTTTAACCAACTACAAGGTCAGTCATCGAGCGTGGTGGCGCCGCGGCAACGTGTGCGACTCACATTCGGGAGATCCCAGGTCCCATCCCTGTTGACCGATCACTCTGATTGGGGCTTTTCTGTGGTTTCCCCTTGTCACTAGGAAAATACTGGGGTGGATTCTCTACTCCAAGGATTCCTTTCCCTTCATTTCTCATTTACCTTACCTTACATTTTTCAGTTTTGGTTAGTAGCACGGTATGCTACGGTGGATGCGGAATAATGACGCAGATGCTTGCGCTCCGGAAACCCTCGTTCCCTGGCCACACCTGGACGTTGTTGCCTGGGCCGCAAGGATTGCCCTGTCAACCTCTCCCTGGGTAGAGAGAACACTTCGGTCATGCGCCAGGTGTCAATGTCTGTAAGTATTAAACGCTTCTGTGCGTCTGTGGGCTTCTCTAACTCCGTTCTCTGGCAATCCTGTGGTCTCACTCACCTCATTCCTTCCGCATGGACGTGAGAGCCCACAATGTGTAGACCGATGTTGGGGTAGCGGTGGGCCGAGGTGTCCCCCTCCGTTACCACAATCACAGAGTTAATCAATGGCAATTAATTGTTCCTTTATACTAGCTGAGTGTAGGACTAAGATTAGAAAAGTAGAATCTGACTGAAACTAGCGTTAAATAACAATTAATTGCTATTGATTGACCTTATAGTCGGTTAAACTATGAAGCCCGGGACTTAAAGTATCTACAGTAATGTTCTTATTTATATAGGGTATAAGTTTAGTGTTTATATAAACGATTTTTCGTCTTTGTGTTATATTCACATACAGACCCACCCTCCACACGTACACATATGCACAAGTTATATTTAAATCTCATGAAATTATAGACATTTCCAATTCCTTTTTATGTCCTTTATGAAAAATTAGAAAATTTAAGTTAATAATCAAACTCAATTCCATTCCGCATCTCAAAAAGTGGGGCCGATTTTTGCGACCTTAAATAAATGGGTACCAGCGTACCACTAATGTTAAAGATCATCCATATGCATGGCTAAGATTGCCATTACACAACAACTAAGCTCACATGAACTAGGCAAATCGAAAACGAAATTAAGCTTCAGATATTTGGGAATAGTTCAACATATTGTGACGTAGGGTTCAACACACAACGGGAGACGGATGGGGCCGGGCTGCTACGCGCCGCGTGCCGTGCCGACGAAGTGGCAAAGACGTACAAAGCCAGGCTACCTCCCGAGACTGCTGTGTGTACGTGACTGTTAACAATCGAAGTGGCAGAAACAAAATGGGTGTCGAGAACGCTCCCGAGGCTTCTAGCTGAGTCATTTGCAATGCGGCAATGCGTGTGTGTGTGTGTGTGTGTGTGCGTGTGTGTGTGTGTGTGTGTGTGTGTGTGTGTGTGTGTGTGTGTAAATCGATAAAGGTCGTATGACATCATCCCGATTATCTAAGAAGGCCAGAGGAGTGAGTTTTCAGAGTTACAGTTGCAGACATGAGTCGGTCAGTGTGTCAGTGAATGCAAGTAGGCTGTACGTCGTAAGAAGAATGAAAGAGCGTCGCGAGTGATTATATCGTCGTAGTTAGTGTATAGAACACAGAAGAAGTGCAGAGAGTCACTAAAAGAACTGAGTAAAGTTATGAGAAGTAAAAAGTGAGTTGTCATTTCCTGAAAGATTTTGTTAACGACGAAAAGAAAACTGTGTACTTACGGCAACAGTTTAGAAGATAAAGTGACCGAACTGATTTTATCATTTTGTCACAATATTGTGGCTTTGGTTGTGTTGAAAAGTAAAGACGACAGATGTAGTCGAGATAAAGAAACACTTTTATTTCCGTAAACAGTAACTTTGTACACTCGTTGCAACAACAAGAAAGTCTTTTCCGATTCTCCAACAGCACGGCTCCGAACTCGTAACACAAAGAACTGTCCCTTCTCCGTCGGCACAACTCTTCACATCGTCTGTCCGTCTCCGTCGGCACGACTACTCAACGCTTCACATTCTTCTGACTCCCCTTCTGTCGCACTTTACCGCTATTTATATCTCCCAGGCACTGTTCTGGAAAGTTCAGTTATTGCGGTGAGATACAAAGTAGAAGATTCCAGTAGCCTCTATCCTTTTCTCTCTTTCGGCAAGCGCCCCAACAATGCGGTCATTCTCTATCTCTTTCCTTCGGCTCCTTTGCGGTAGTGCCGACAATAATGCGATGGGTGACACTGCTGCTGTCGGCAATTAGATGCGGCGGGCGCGGTGACAATATGCTGTATAAGGGAATTCACATTTTGAAATTCTGCATGAAGATTTCTAAATAAGCATTGCTACCCGTATTATTTTGGGTTGGATTTCCAAGTTCTAACTACATCAACACTGTCAGAATCTCTTTTTTTTGAACAGTTTTCTCTGGCATTTGTTTGTTCTTTCTCTTATCTTGGAGTGCTGCGTTTCTACATTACTTCTATTTCTTTGTCATGCTGCAGTAACACAGAATGTAGAACCTTCCCTTCGTCCTATTTGTTCTCCACAAATCCAAGTCTTTCTTTAGTCAACTACGTGAACCTTGTGGATATTGTTTTTCTCCACATACACAGTCTCCTTGTTTTCTAGTTCTGAAGAGCACTATAACTTCTCCTTTGCTTTGAAAGCATTACTATCGAACTCTTATTTTCCTTCGCTCTTCCCTTTTCTTTCTTTCTGACACTAAAACCTTGCCAAGACGCGGTAGTTGCTCCAATATTACGATATCTGCGGAGGTTGTTATTTCTCATATACTTACGACTTAGCCTTTATGTCCCGATCCATTGCATATATCAAAGCTGGCTGCCAAATGAGGTCGTCAGAAAAGATTCTCTCTCATTCACAAAAACTTCAGTAGGTTTTATATGTTTTATAGCAATAAAATCAGCTTGAAACGTATTGAAGACAGATATCGAAGCTTTAAACCTAAAATCAGCGAGTTTTTCATACGTACTACTAAAAAGAAAAAGAATAATTGTGTCTAAGAGCGTAATTCCAAAAAAGGTAATATGAATAAGGCTCTAAAATGCTTTCTGCTATATATGTTGCTGGATCTACTTTGACACCATTAAACGGCAAGGATGTAAGGCACGAACTACATATTTATAAGCTAAAAGAGAAGATTGAAAGAAGTAAATGCAACTGGTATTACCGTATTGAAAATATCTCTAAAGTGTTACAGACCTCAAGGACCAAGAAATACTAGAAGATCACCACTTTGAAGGGACGACCTGCTACGCACTACACTGGAAAGCGAAAAGGACAAATAAACCAGTGCTTGATATGGACGAAAAATGGTTCTTCGTTAATGAAATCTCCTTTGAAACGTTGCTGGTATTAAAATAGTACAGGGTCTCTCAAAGATTAAAATCGCACCAGGTGGAGTGCAAGGCGCAGAGGTTCCTTGCACCGTGTATTCGTGGTGACTCAGTTGAGCTCGGCTCTATTCGCGCGCTGCAGAGTGTGCTTGATAGTTGGCTCGTTTATTAGTGCAAATAGATATGTGCAATAGATGAATGCATATTTGTGATTTGCTAAATTTGTGCACTGTACTACATATTATATAAGACGAAGGTAAAATTAATATTGTGCTGCAACATCAATGGCACCAACGCATTACAAAAAATATAAGCTGTGTCATCCAACAATTGTGGATAATGTAGAACTGTAAGTAAGTGTGGGGCTTTAGCAGATGACTTCTCAGCCAGGTAGCCGAGTCACCACAAATCAGTGTTATCAGCAGATCTGTCAAGCAGTGCCGCTGAACTGTGATGCAATGTCGCACCTTTTCATCGGAACGTTTAATAGCTATCACTTAAACTAGTTTTCAAATAAAATTATAAAACTACTCCATATGCGAGTGGAACTCCTCACTCTTTCTCCCGCAATCTTGTAAGATATATTTTCGATCCAATGTCTAGAAAGGTAGAAAGAAACATTTCTACCCAATTGTTTTCAACAGGTTACAGAAGAATGGAAAATATTGTACACGGTAGTTTCAAGAGATTCTGTAAAGTGTCATACAGCAGCGGAATCCGTAAACAAAATTAAGAAATTGTTTGAAGGTTATTGCTGGTATGCGGCCCTCTCACTCACCGGATTTAACAGCGTGATTTGTACCTGTAGGATTACCTGAAGGGCAGTACATAATATAAACACTCACATATTGGAGGATCTAAAGGAAAATATCACAAATCAAATCAGATCAACCTATTGGCCAAATTTAGATGTCAATCTGAATCTGTTTTTGCGACACAATGCCTTTCAATACTGATATGTACATTCATTGTATCCACATGCAATATAATCATATTTCATAGTTCAATTTTACCATTTAAATTTTTCCGTCTTCACGTCTATTTATTGGTTAACATGTACCACTACTTTATTCACGTAAACATTTAAGTAAAACCCGTTTAGCGCAAGCAGCCATGTCGACTTCAGTTGTCGACTTGGTCAACATTATCAGGCGTGACTAATCGATCAGAGTTCGCAGAGGCCAGCGGGCTTGACCTTGAAATTTCTTTTGAAAAACTTACAGCGATTCACTTTATTTACGAGTAAACATTTCTATTATTCACCATTGGCGAAAGGGAAAGCTCTCGACTTCGTCTCTTATTTACAAAATTTTTCCTCGTTCTCAAAGATGCACTTAGCGCACTTGTATCGCAGTATATGTATCTATTAACATACTAAATAGTATGTGCTAAGAGTGAATTAAAAAATGGGATGAATAAATGCCTCATGCTCGATCTAGCTGTTAAGGTTTTCTCTACCTGATATTAACTTTGGACGGGCACTAATGACCTTCCCGGCTTTGCGCTCTAAACCCTCACCTCATTATCATCTACCTGATCATCTATCTAAAATTATAATTCTATCTCTGGTAGGCATAGTATGAATGTATGCCTCATTACATACAGACATTGCCGGCAATTATTTTCCCGAAACTCATACATTATTCTCGTTTCAGATATGATACATGATACAAAAACAAACAAAATGTAAAAAAAAACCTGACGTTTTGCCATCTTATATGATTGTTCAACTATACTAGTTCCTTATCTGTGTATTTCCTAATTCTACATAAAAAAACAACTTATTTATGTGATTCCCTGATGCACTTCACACGTGGTAATTATTGGAGACACTCGTGCCACCGAATATGGGCAACTTCGAACGCAGCCAATTGCGGTTGGGAAGTGAAAAGCACGGAATAATTGCGGCTACTGTTTTTTTCATTTGCCCCTCTGTTTTCAACGCTGAATCAATTTGCTAGGCAACTACAGGGCAAAGTGAATGGCTTTACCGAGGCGAGAGCTTCTATAAAAGAGAGTGCTGAACATTTTTCAGGTTTTTCCAGTTGTTGGAATGCTGACTTTTTATGCTTATCTTTCACTGTCTTGAAACCGTTTCATAATAAAACACCCCTACTACTAGGAAAGATTATTCCACATGTGTTCATCTTTTATTTATTGTTTAGGTGGCTTGTCGATGTTATTCTGCAGTTCTGGCAACCTCGAGTATAATCTTCCTACGCCTAAGTGAGATGTATTTGCACCCCAATCTTAATGTTTTAATAAAATACATTAGAAACATGAGTTTACGTGTTGCCAAACTTAATGTCTTAAATGCTTGCAGTTTGGAGTAATTTCAAAATATTCAGGCGTTTTTAACATTAATGTTAATATAGGTGTTGGAGTCCACAAAAATACCTTCATATCCTTTGGTGTTGCATAACGTTTTCAATATTCGTAACACATAACTGCTCTTTTCTGGCGTATTGTGTGTTCTAATATATTTCTCAACACAATATTCCAAATGCATTGTTAATTACTTCATTGAGTTCAAATTTTACTTTCGGTCTGTGGGAAATAGGAGCTGTCAATATTGTTCCTGATCTTCAAACAAATAGCTGTTTATACATTTATACAGTCGGTCAATAAAACGTTAAGTAAAGAAGAGGGATATGTGATTTGGAAAAAAAGATAATGAAGTACACAATATTTTGCGTATTGTCGCGTCCTGCCTTGGAAAGGGTAACAGAATGTTACTTAGGAACCTAGACTTAACCTTATAATGCACACCGGTCCAGCGGCGAAGAAAGCCGAAGTGTGGGAGTCACGTGACTGACATGGCTGAGTGTCTCGTGACATGCATCACGTGACTAGAAAGTTGAGCGGGAAAGGTAAGAAATACGCGCAAGTGATTGCAAGTGCAATATGGAAGTGATTGAAGTGAGCCAAAAAAACAATTTATGTGCGCTGAGTGTGGGAGGTGGTACAAGCAGAGACATTTGCGACGTCACGCTTCCACAGCTCACCCGGGGAAAGTGAATGCCATTGCACCGATTGCACCTCTCCAAAAACTTCAGTTTAAGTGCAGCCGTCGCAACTTTGAAGGAAGATCAGAAAGTGGTTTATACGAACACTTGGAAGTGATACACGATAGACGTGTAAAATTGGATGAACTAGAATTCTCATCATTTGGAGACTTCAAGAGTTGGAAAGAAGGAACTGAGGCGGCAGAGGTAGCAGAGACACTGAACATTGCAGTATCTCTGCTGCAAGAGAACTCGCATGAATAAGTGCTAATGTGAGTTATTTTAAATTATACTATTTACTAAAATTAAAATTGCAGCTAACAGTACCTGAGAGTGACGGTTTAACTGAGAAAAATATATCTGTGTGTAATATTGGTATATTCTATTTGAGTGCACCCCAAGCCAGGCCTCCCAGAGGGGATAAAATCCCTATCTGGTACCGGGGATCGAACTCGGGTCCTGTGTGCACACTGGAAAAACACAGCGTACGGTTCACATGTATTTGGATCTCTCTGTAGAATGGGGTGCTGAGAACCATAGCAGTTTGAGAATCCATAAAAAGTCACTCATACTCTATAGTTAAATCAGTTTAGATCAATCAATGTTAATTGTTCTTCACATATGCCATACACAAAACAAAGCTGATAACGAGAGTAATAAGATTGTAAACTTGCTACCTAAATACTTTTTACAACCACTGAAATTGATTATAATCCATTTAAAATTGTCTATATTTTAAGTGAAAATAGATATGACCTAGCCCCTAAGCACACTTATTACTTAGGCTACATAAAATACTGCTATTCATTGCATTGTATTTTTATTTATTTCTAGGACATACACAGTGGGAAGCTGGAGTTGTGATTGTGGGAGTAAAACTAACAAGCTGTTGGCGTCCAGTACTGTATTTCATCGCATACTTGCCACACTTTCTCGTTCTGGTTATCGTTGCTCTTACTGATGGTGTTGAACGAGCCTATAGTTATTATTTTGTGATGTGAACTTATAACAGTGTCGGATTTAGGAGTTATGTATGTTACATTTTCATAATTTTTCAACATAAAATGTTAAAACTGTTAATATTCAGAGGAAGTTATGAGTTCAGAACCCAATTATTTTGTGATGTAACTCAAAAAAGTGTTGGTATTCTGAAGGAGTAATGTGTGTTCAATGTCAATTATTTTGTGATGTAAATTTATAAAAGTGTGTATTCAGAAGTTTAGAACTTGTAAATTACCTATGTAAAACTAGGTAAATAAAGTGTTGTTTATTAAATGGGGAAAAAGTTGTTCATACTTTCTTCATAAAGTAAAAATATACAGCGCAACCAGTTTCCAAAGAATAAATTATTTATGAGCAGCTGTGATAGCTTTCAGTAGCTAGTGTACAATAATGGGAGTAATTCCGGGATTACAATGAACAAAACGTAATACAATTACTAGTTCAGCGACATTTCTTACTTCACCATCTTGGCAGTTTGCAAACTGATGGCATCAACATTCAAGAATATATTAAATATGCTAAATACTCTACTTTCTCTGGTAAACTGAACAGATAGCAGTGATGGCATGTTATCTTTAATATTCCAGGTGTTGAGAAATCTTTATTTTATTATGCAGTGATTGCTTGCCTATAAATCAAGTTGGTGTGACTGACCATTATGTGATGTTAGTTACACAAACCTGTGTGTCTGTTTTAAGTATACATTTTGGCAATCCATCATTTGTTACTTCCTACACCAGCAACAATTCTTCTGAAGTGAGAGGGATGAGGTAAACTAGGGTCACCACTTTAAGCAGCAGGATAAGTAAAAAAAACAGTGCATGAACATATAACTGAATCACAAGGGTATATTTTTGTTTCATTAACAGAAGCTGTACACACATGTTTATCTTCTTCCTGTTACACAGTGGGTTTTACTCTGCATTTCATGTGCAATATACTCTACCTGATCACATACTAATAGTTTATACTGACTTAAATGACTCACCAGATTTTCAAATTAAGTCCAATCATTACTGAGATTGAAAGACACTGTTGTTATACACACACCTTTTTAAAACACTTTAACTTCTAAATAAACTAACACTTTGAAACCTACAATGTGCTCAAGCACTGCCATAAAATCACTTTCGTACACAAACAGTAAGTAGTTTTCACTTTCAATCATAACAAATGGAGGGAACACCGTTTTTAAAAGTTCCCAAATGACAAAATCTTATTGTTTTGACACCATTCTCTGAAAGCTATCTCTTCCTGAGGTCTCTGCTATCAACTTTCTCCAGGATCCTTCTGAATTGATGCTAATGCTGTGCTGAAATATTTCGGTTGGTTCTCAAGGATAGTTGGTGTGCATCTTCTTTGAGCTAATGTTATAATTTGACTTGCAGCCACAACACAACAGCTCTGCGGCTCTGAAACAACAGAAATAGGTCACCTGGTGATAGCATTTGTAAGAAATACAGGTTATTTCAAATCTCAAAAAAATTATAGCTTACCTTAATTCATTAAAAATGCAGTAAACAAGCCACAGCTCCTTCAATAACAAAGTGACAGCCATATTTGCAGCAAGTGTCACGTGACTCCAACACCGGCTTTCTTCGCCGCTGGACCGGTGTGCAATATAAGGTTAAGTGGAACCTACCTGGGTTAAAGTTTGGTTGACCAGCTCATAGCAATAAGACAGGGGCAACAAAAATATGATTTTAATATAATTAGAGTAGTGAAATTACAATTCGGGGGAAGTAAGCCATTTTGAGTTATACTGAGAATGCGAATATTTAGTTGAAGAGTCACCTTAAGCAAGTGTACAGTTGGGTGCCACACACCAGTTAAAGGCGGTACTCTGAAAAACTCATTCCTCCGGGATACCTGATGACACTTTTATCAAGACTGCCATCCCCAATTTTTTTTTTCAAGTGGAGGAAAAATTCGTTTATGCATTTACCTTGTTAGTGCTGGATGGCACAGCCGGGATTTTAGACTCCGCTCGAAAGCGCTACCCACTAAAATCTTATACCAGAGAGAATTCAGGGAGAGGAAGTGCAGCAGTACCACTATTTGCACCTGTGCATTCAGGAAAGGGATATATTGGCGGCCATAGGGGTATCAGCCAGGTGAAAGTAGGTGCCAGGACGTAAACAAGACCTTGGGAATTCAGAGTGAGCATTTGAAGGAAAGTGTTGGGTGAAGGATTTAAAGGAGTATGTAGACATTCAGTGTAGTTTCCGACGAGTGCTAGCCGCCGGAACCTCCCAAGTGTGCCCTCAGGAGGCTGAGCCTGTAGAGGTATTCGTTTTTCCAGCATCGTCTGAAGAGCGAGCACCTCTCCCTTGACGAGCCTTCGGATGGGCAGAATATGCTCGTCCAGGCGCGTAGAAAAGCCTTTCTTAGGGTCAGGCGAGTGAAATACTGTTTCGTTGATATAAACTGTAGTCGGTGAGTGTGCCCAGGTGACTTGTACTCACTCCTTCTGGACTCCTGGTGGCATCGCTTTGGATGCATACGTGTTACATGGTGCTTGGTGATTGGTGGCTTCTCACATCAAAAGTTTGAAACCCAACAAATCCCCGGGGCATGATGGCGTCACGGCGCCCATGCTCCAGTACCTTCCCCGTGAGGCCGTAGTCCACCTGACGAGGATTTATAATGCATGTCTGCATCTTCGTCACTTTCCAACTTGTTGGAAGGAGACAAGAGTGGTCTGCATTTTGAAACCCGGAAAGGACCCGGTCTTTCCTTCAAACTACCGTTCCATCATCGTACTACCTACCGTTTCAAAAATATTTGAACGATTACTCCTATCCTGCCTCACTCTTCTCTTTGAGCAAAGGCAACTCATCCCGGATCGTCAGTTCGGTTTTCGTCGTGGACATTTCAGTACTCTACAGCTACTGCGGCTGATTGAGAAGGTTGCCCTGGGATTCCAGGAAAACTTCAAAACAGTCACGGTGCTTTTGAATGTAGAAAAGGCCTTTGCAACCACATGGCACCAGGGGCTATTGTATAAACTCAGAGAGGCAGAAATCCCTCCCCTCTACCTCGCCCTGATTGGTGGCTTCCTACGGGATCGCATTTTTCGGGTGCGGGTGGAGGGGAAGTTATCCTCGGTCAGACCCATAGCGGTTGGAGTACCGGAAGGTAGCGTGCTATCGCCGTTACTCTTCGCTGCCTGCATGTCTGACCTACCCTTGGAACCGCATACTGTTACGTGCCAGTATGCAGACGACGTCCTCATACTGACACAGAACAAAAATGTTCGGTACTGCTTCCCTCCACTACAGCGACAGCTTAACGCCATCGGCAAGTGGAGTGAACGTGGAGAATGGCCATTAGCCCACAGAAGAGTCAAGCTCCTCTATTGGGCAAAGTTTGAAATTGGCGGTCGGGTCTATCCCTGACACTGCGGCGGAGAAGAATTCCCTGGGTTAACTCCGCCAAATACCTGGGAGTACTGCTTGACCGTGGTATAACCTTCACTCCACATGTCAGGACAAAGGTCGCACTGGGACATGGCACCCTGAGACAGCTATATCCCATATTCCACTCAACCATGCTTACTCACCTGAAACTACGTTTGTACCGTGCGATCGTCCTGCCGCTGATTCTGTACGGGTACGAGGTCTGGGGAACGTTGGCTCGTCCCACCATCCGCAGGCTGCAGGCCGTGCAGAACAGGGCGCTTAGGATGATTTACGATACCGACCGTATATTCCCATCACACATCCTCAACACTTATTCTGGTATACCATTTATTGTGGCCGTCGTGCGGAACAAGACTCGCACAGTGTATGCCAAACTCACACCTCACCCTAACCAGTTGGTCAACACACTGGGGCAATACGACCATCGCCTACCTAGACGGCGGCAGAGCTACCGCTTGCCCAAGTATGCCTTTGGCTGGTAACTACCACTATCCCTTCAAACACCTAAACCGCCAAATGTATTTCACACATGGCACCACCACACCCTTCACCAATTCTTCTCGGTTTCCTGTCACTGGCACTGCATTGCTCGACGGTCCCACAAGCGGCCAACGAAGTATTAGTAGGACAATGGTCGCTCAGATGCCTAGACATCCAAGATCGGACACATCCCACCGCCAGTAACAACGTAGGAAACTAAGCTGCACCATTAAACACATTACACCAAAGCTTGTAAAATTAGACAAAACCTAAACAAACTCACGAGTAAATACGTATTAAACGGATAGGTACCGTGGCCACTTTACCATCCGCCTTGGTTAACTCAGGCGACTTGTACTTACTCCTAGACTCCTCCTGGAGTGTGGCATTCAAGACGGCCGGTGAGTTCCGACAGTGCGATCTTGGACTGACTGTCTCAGACCTTGCATTCTCCAGCTTCTTCCGGATCTCAGGCTCAGGTGATCGGCGCCCTACAGAAGGACTTTGGCCCACACTACTTGCAGCAGGCGAGCTTGTTGCTGGCGTGTCGCAACTGTGGCTTTAATTCCTACTGGTGTGCTGCCTGGGCTGCGCGGGTGAAACGGACAGCAAGTTTATCTGGTGTAGTGATCCTGTCTGTAGCATGTAGTTTAGAAGCGATGGCGCTAAGACAGGTAGTGCTGCCCCCAGTCATTAGTCGAATACTGTGCACCGCAGTAGTGGCATCATGACGGAGCTGTGGAGTCTTCTGCAGTGTGCTCGTAAATGTAACAGCGGCGGCAGGGTGGATTCAGGCACTGGCCGAGAAAGTCCAGGCCGCTGGAGACGGCAAAGTTGTAATGCGCTTTGTCCCAAAAGACAAGGAGCACGAGTGCTGTAGTTCCCGTCCTGGATTGTGTCCTTGTGACCTTCGAGATTGAAGGTCACAATTGTTGGACGTAGTCCAGGAGTAGCTGCGTCGGCAGGTGCTGTTGGACGTAGTCCAGGAGTAGCTGCTTCGGCAGGTGCTTATGGACGTCCACAACCACTGCACTAAAAGTACTATAGTGTATAGTCTGGGCTTCCACTGGAGAGGCGGAGATGGCAGTGGCTCTGTCTTTAGAAGGCGCTGGGCTGGACGTGCCAGCTGTGGTGGTGAAGCCCGTTGCGGTTTCCGGTGTCTCGTCCGCGACTGCAGCTAGAGATGCCGTGTAGCTGTTGTCTTCTTTTAGCCAAGTCTTAAGAGCGCGAAGTGTGATATCCAGTGGGACATGAGGACTTTTTATATTATAGAGCTCACCCTCGTACAGGATATTTGCCTTTTATGACAACTTGGTCTTTGCTCTTTCAGTATCACTTAATCTACAACATGACACCACAGGAAATAATTTGGTGCTAATGACACGAGAGTCGGCTAACGGTTTGTATTCCAACATATTGCACCACTTTGAGAAATGAATTTTGAGAATACTTAAGCGTAACCTGCCTCATACTTACAGTATAATGTAATGTAGAGAACAAAGTGGAAGAGCAACATATGCTCTAGATGGGTCGGAAGGCGTATTATTTTACAAATAGATGATGTTACAGATGAACCAGAATGTGATTGAGAAGACAGGCTTCATAACTTTAAATTAAATTAAGTTATTTTGTTCTTAACGCCAGGAACACATCAGCACCGTCGCTGTTCAGAATTTCGTCCCGCAGGAGTTTTCTCATATGCCAGTAAATCTACTGGCTGTCGTTTTTAAGAACACTTAAAATCATCGGTCTGGGCCTGTTTTGAAACTGCGATCTTGAGATCAGAAAGTCAGTGTCTAGCCAACTGAACCCCTAGGAGGGCAATCATGAAAACAAGTTATGTAATAATGATAACCATGATTTTATTCCCAGGAATGGTACAGCTTTGTCAAGTTGTTCACTAAAGTATCACATCGCACACCACACAATTTTGTTGATTGTGTATTGTACAGTAGAAGTGTAAATTAAGTTTATGTGTATTATTTATTACTTCATGTGAATTAAACGCTCAGTATATCATCGTAAAAATGACATAATCGGTGCGCCCTTAAACTCTACTGTTCACTTACTGACTCACTTACCTACTCACTCTTTAGTAAAAATATTATGTTATAATTTTCTAATTTTTGGGGAGTCCAATTTGATATTCCGTGGTAGTTAAAGATTGAATACGTAGCATTAGGGGGACATATATGCGTGTTCTAATTTATGATTGCGGTAATAACATGAGGACTTATAAGCTTAGAGAATAATTTTGAGACGGGAACTTCTATGTGTGTATATATATATATATATATATATATATATATATATATATATATATATATATATATGTGTGTGTGTGTGTGTGTGTGTGTGTGTGTGTAATCTTAGAATTAGAATGTAAAAATAATACTTTTAGGTATAAGTATGATTTGTATTATAAACTGTGTAAAGAAGCTGCCTCTTGAAAATATGTTGACCTGAGCACATTTCTGAAGGCCAGAGGACAAAAACGTCTTTTGTAATCTCGCGCCCAGGCATGTTTTGTCTAAAGTCCAAGGACACAGCTGGGGAAAATACACCCCTCCCCCATAGCGGGAGTAGAGAGAAAGTGCGGGGGTGAGATATAAATAGGAAAACTTGGAAGGGAACGGGACTGACTGTCTGTGTTGCGATGTTGCTACGAGAGTGAACCTTGTATCGCTGAATAAGTATAGCTTCGCGCCAAAAAAACGTCGAGGTGTGAAAGGCGGCAGTGATTAGCGTAAAGTAAAGCAAATAGCAATCTTAGAACGAAACACCAGAAACTCGCTCAGGTCGGCACTTCGAGGCAATGATGTGGTGGAGAATAAAATCATAAAACGTCTGTGCTATATTTGTCATCTAACCTCACGCCTGAGAAATATCCCTCTCACGCCGACCTAAATCTGGTACCCAACCCCGTTACAAATGGCGTTCCAACGTGGCGGCTCGACAAAGGATGACAACCAGAGAATCGCCGATGGAAGCAGGTGACTCGGCGAGAATATAATCGACGCGTAGGAAGAGAGTGAATCCAACGCAGGGACAGCAGTAGACGCCGGGGGCGCCAAAAGGAGACGACGACCGCAAGGAACATCACGAGCATCAAGAAACAGCCTCAAGATCTCGGAGGAAAGGCGCACAAGGTGCTGTTTCAACAAGCGAGGCAATCAACATCAGAGGACGACCACATCAACCCAGCAACGCAGGTCGCCGAAAGGTCAGAGATTTAAAAACAATCCTATGTAAAGACAATATATATAATAGTTATAATAGTAGATGCATGAAAATAAATGCGTGCAAGAATGAGAGGATATTATATACTGTGTGACTGAGTGGGGAAGATAGAATAGGGTAATTTTAAACAGATGCTCCTTCGTAGCGGGAAGTTAAGTAGAAAGAACGAAATGGAGTCGTTAGAACAGAATAAAGAAAACAGTGCTGGGAGCAGCGACGTGGTAGGGAATATTTCGGGAGATTGCTTTAAGATACTCTTGGAAAAAATGAACGATATGAGTGGTAGATTAGAGAATATGGTTGGTCAGGTTAAAGAACTAAACGAAAGGGGTGATAGCTTGGAGAGTAAAATTAGTGGTGAAGTTAAAGAACTCTTAGACGAAGGATTTAGGACCCAAGAATCAAAGATTAAAGAACATTTAGATCACAAGCACCAGGAATTTGAGGAGAGAATGAGGGAACAATTAAATACACAGCAGGTGAGCATTTCCGAAATCCAGGAAGGGTTAAATTCCTTTATAATTAACGTGGACGAAAATTTAGAACGTATGAAAGAGACGTGTGAAAGAAAAAATGTAGAAACTATGAAAATGCTGACGGATGAGCTAATAGCTATTAAAAACGCAGTGCATGGGGAGATAAATGAAACTTTACAGGTAGTACACGCTGAATTAGAAGCTGAGGGACAAGAAATTAATAAACTGAAGGAAAACACTGAGAGACAGCTATCAGCTCATCTAGAGGTAGATAACCGTTCAAAACAGAATGAGACAAAGACAGTGGAGCTTCAGGGATCTGTAGAGAGAATGGAGATACAATTAAGAAGTATTAATGATGGTAATGCGACTAGCGCAGTTGATAGTAATGGGAATGATAACTCAATTGTAAATAGTGCACAGCATGAAGCTGCCACTGTGGAGAATGTAACACCTTGCTCCTTCCACGTGAACCCGCCTAATACAGGAAATAGTCTTAGTCAATATGGGCAATTGAATGAGTTTTCTGTTCCCATTTTTGACGAGTCTAATGCCATAAATCCGAAGCAATTCCTTATCACTTTATAACGCTATTTCGAGATAAAGGATATACCGGAACAGCTCAAAATGTTCGTTGTACGTAAAGCTCTGAGAAATAGATCTCTGACGTGGTTAAGGCTTATTTTGGGGGAAAATTGCTTTTACGAGCATTCCAAGCAAATTTTTATTAATATGTACTGGGATGCGACTACACAAAGCAAGATAAGATTAATGTTTAGGAAATTGGCTGCGGAACGAGTGAAAAAGAAAGCCGACAAAGACAAAGGAAATCATAAGATCAGAAAGAAAAAGAAAGGGGAAATCCATATTGATACCCGAAACGAACAGTCATTTGTGAAACGCGTAGTAACGATCTTTGCAATAGATAAGAGGCGGGCGGATAACCACGGTCCTCATTGTGACCACACCAAGGCCAAAGGGACGAAGGACGACCGAACCAGCTGTATTTACGGTCAATGAACCAAGTTACGGGATTGAAAACGGTAGAGAGTACCAAGGAAACATTTATTTGCCTACCTTACTAAATAACTTAAAAACAATTGACTGAAGTACCCGGCGTGAAAAGAGGCTGAAAAAGAAAAAATAAATAAATAAAGTGGACTGTGGAATAGCTGAAACAAAAGGGGATTTGAACCGATAGAATAGTGGAGATCAAATTCATTAACACAGTGGGCGCGAACTTATAAAAGAACAATTGATGTAGAAGCGGCGAAAAGTTAGCTGAGATGCGCGAACTTATGAAAGAATAATTTATGTAGATGCTGCCGAAAAGTAAGCTGAGATGTGCGAACTTAAGAAAGGATAATTGAAGTAGAAGCTGCCGAAAAGTATGTTGAGATGCGCGAACATATAAAAGAACAATTGATGTAGACGCTGCCGAAAAGTATGTTGAGATGAAAATGATAAAGTTGACCGTGAAAATAAATAAACCTAGATAAAAACAAAAGTAGACCAATGCAAAGCGACGCACAAGGCGAGAAGGGTAGAAAAATGCTAAAACCTGATCAGAGTCCTAATTGCTGGAACGTTATAACTCGTTATAGTACTTATTAAATGAAAAATTGAAGGAAATTACAGATTGATTACGGCTATGACAGAAATTACAGAAATGATATTAAAAGTGTAAACTGTATCATACAGTAATTGTAAATTTGATCCAATTACTTATCAAAGGGAGACCGAAGATGCGGGAAACAATAGCAAGCAACAATTGAAATAAAAATAATGGTTTAAAATACGCGCGAAGAGGTATATGAGTTTGAAAAGACAGATGAAGGAACAATGGTAAACTTGGAAGGATATAGGTGAAGACAGGTAGAAATAAGTGTAAAATTAGTAGCTCGTAAGTGTGATTAGATTAACAGTACAAAATGTCATTATGTGAAACACTGGTTAAGAATTGAGGGACCCTGGAAGACATTGAACCCTTGTGTTTACGTTGGCCAGGTAGACAAGGAGAACCTGTGTCAGTGACCTGTTGTTGTTGTTGTTGTAGTGTTTAACACCCGCTTTTACTACTACGGCACCGCAGGCGGTGACACTGATACATGAAATGAAGATGGAGCACCGATGGAATGAGATGGCGGGGGAAACAGGAGCACCCGGAGAAAACCCGCCCTGACGCCGCTTCGTCCACCACGAATACCACATGCGGGTCCCTGGGATCGAACCCGGGCCGCCTAGGTGGTAGGCGAGCGCGCTAACCGCTCGGCCACGACGCCGCCAGTGACCTATATGTGTGACAGTGTAAGGGAAGAAAGTGAAAGTCCAAGACAGGTAGCTACTTGAAAGTAAAGGGATGCTACGAGGAAGTGGAAATTCCCATGTGTAAGTTAAGCTGAACTCAGGACTTAGGAGGAAAATAGAACTTGGTATCAATAAAAAAAGGAGAAATCTCTCAAAGTTCTTCCTGTTTTTCTTGTTACAAAGTCCGGCGCATTTGAGACTGGAACTTCTATGTATATATTTGTTATCTTAGAATTAGAATGAAAATATAAGACTTTTAGGTATAAGTATGATTTGTATTATAAACTGTGTAAAGAAGCTGCCTCTTGAAAATGTTGACCTGAGCACATTTCTGAAGGCCAGAGGACAAAAACGTCTTTTGTCATCTCGCGCCCATGCATGTTTTGCCTACAGTCCAAGGACATAGCTGGGGAAAATACATCCGTCCCCCATAGCGGGACTAGAGAGAAAGTGCGGGGGTGAGATATAAATAGGAAAACTTGGAAGGGAACGGGACTGACTGTCTGTTTGTTGCGATGTCGCTACGAGGGTGAACCGGTATCGCGAATATGATGTGTTTTTTCGCGCCAAAAACGTAGATGTGAGAAAGGCGACAGTGATTCGCGTAAGGAAAAGTAAATAGTGATATTAAAACGCAATACCAGAAACTCGCTCAGGTCAGCACTTCGAGACAATGAAGTGGTGGAAATAAAATTAGTAGACGTCTGTTATGTGTTTGTCATCTAACCTCGCGCCTGAGAAATATCCCTCTCACGCCTACCTAAATCCGGTACCCAACCCCGTTACAATTTCTATAACGGTTTGGTCCAATTTACCCTTGAAATACGACCTTGAGGATTTGTGTGAACACTTACGGAGATCTGCGTTTTGATCCTCACACAAGGTTGGGCAGCATTTTATGTTCTCACGTACGTACGTTGTGCTCAGGCGTTATTCTGATATATCCGTGCTTGATAGAATATTATCTAGAATGTAATTCATGGTTGGGCAAGATCATTAATGACCTCTATAATACTTGGTTTTGCATATCAACATTTCTTTTGTTTCCTACCCAAGACTAATCAAATGAGAATTGAGATATAACCCACATAGACAAGCCCGGGTTAATTACTTTGATGTAAATAATTAATAGTTGGAGCAGCGAATATATGAAGGCGAATCAAAAAGTAAATTACACTTGCAGTGAGAGTACGCTGTGCGTCGTGACTATGGTCAATATGTAGCAAGCTACGGTAACTGCTGTCCCGTCCGATAGGAAGGGTGGGGTGCTATCCCGTCGTGTTGTGTGTGCAGAGCGAGCCTGGCTCGGTGGCGCGGCAACTAGATGTTCACACCAAACTGGAGGTGCGTGCAACGATCAGATTTCGATGGGCTAACCGGCTCAATTGCACGAACATTCATCATGAAGTCGCTGCTGCATATTTTGAGCGTGTAGTTTCTCATCGCAACACATCACACGGCCCATCAAGTATTAGAACTGATGCAGCGACTCGAGTGACAACATCCTCCATATAGTCCAGACTTAGTGCCATGTGATTACCATGTATTCGGTAAGATGAAAAAGGATATTGGTAGACGATAATTTCGAAACGACGAGGAGGTGAGAGCAGATGGTTACATAGTTCTGGAGGTGATTTCTACGCATCCGGAATCGAAAAGTGATTGCCCGATCCGATAAAGTTTACAGTCTCTTGGGGACTATGTGGAAAAGTGAACTTACATTGTATGTTGACATAGCCTAGTGTGTGTGGTTTAATAAATGGCCATAACTTGGAAGTGTAACATACTTTTTGATGCGCTCTCATGCTAAATTTGTATATGTAAGGCGAGAATTGTTGATTTTACGGAATTAATTTATGTGACGCAACGTTAAGAGACTGTCCGAAGGCGAGAGTTCAGAACACTGAAAATTGGAAACAGAGGTGAAAAGGGCAATGTTATGATGTTCGCGAGGTACTGGAACCTTTGAATACACGAGGATGAAGCTCTTTTCTTCCAATATGTTATACTCGGTGTGACCGACGAAGGAGAGAAGGACAGCGAGTTTAAAGAAAAGTCCCGAGTCCATATTGGAGTAGTTTAAGTGGCGCACATCTAAAAACCAATAAGGTGTAACAATGTAGATGCGTGGTGGCTAGATGACGAAATAGTGGCGTTCTTCCAAAATATTGGGTAGACAAACATGATACTGGACAGAGTGAAAAATTGCCGTGCTCCTGAAGTGCTATGTACATCATGTTAAATAGATGAAGAGTATGGTACGAGATGAGCTATACCTGAGATCACTTCTCGTATCATAACCGCCCTCAGATGTTTCTTAACGGAAAAGCATAGTGTTGTTAATTACCACAAATGATAATAAACAGCGTGTTTCACCTGAAAAGTGAATATCGCAGTTCTAATTCTTCTCTGCCCGACTCCCTAGCGCAGTTTGCAGCGAGCTTGCCTCTGGCATGGAGGACCCGGTTTGATTCCCGGTACCAGCATGGGGATTTTTCTGCCGTTGGGAGGTCTGGCACGAGGTGCACTCAGCCTCGTCAGGTCACGGAGGCCCAATTGAGAAGCTACTTGATGGAGAAGTAGCGATCCCAGATCAAGAAGGCCGTATAACTGGCCGGGAGGGCTCGGGACTGTGACCCTCCAGTGCTGCACTCCACCAATGACACCTGTAGGGGGCAGAGGTAGGAAACGTAGCGGCTGGGCGACAATCCTTGGTCCTTTATGGGCTGTTGCGCCGGGGTTTCGTTTTTCGTTTTCATTAATGATCCATTATTACACCTCGTATCCACGACTCATTTACTGGGGAGGAATGTCTCACTCCACATAAATGCACATAGCCGAGAGCAGATAGCGGACTGCAACAGTAGAGTGAAGCCAAGAGAAGCAGAGAAGCTCACAAGAGAACTTCTGGCACCGAACACGTGAACTGCAGGTAAGATGAGCAACCAGCCGAGGGAATAACAAATGCCGAGTAAGTTCCTGCTTCACAATCTAAGCATATGCACAATAACGATAGTATTCAATAAAACATTACCTTCCAGTAAGTTCATTTTTAAACAATATTGCTGGAGTTAATATCTGACTTTATTTTCTGTCCTTGGCTGTTGCTTGGTGCTGTTGCTTCGGCCGTTATTCTTTTTAGGCTGTTATACCTAGGAATCTAAAACATATCGAATTTTGGGCGTGGTTGCCGAGGTAGACCATTTATCTTATTATATATCAGCCCCTCCTGCATCGCTGGTATTTGGAAGCAGGTCAATCTTTAAACTTCACTCTTTGCTGTATGAAATACGAGTATTCTAAAAAGAATTATTAAAGAAAGTGCCATCAGGAACAAACAGTCGCTGGACCCTTCGAAGTAGTCATTTGAGTTTTCATAGAGGAGAGTCAAAACTGATTCTTATAAATGGCCTATTATAAAGAAAATCGTAAATTATTTTTGATATAATAACCATAATTCAAGCAATTGCTGAAAGTGAAATTCTCTGACCAGTTATTCCAAACAGCCTTATGAAGTAAAGAATTTTAATTACAGTCCCATGAAAATTATTACGATTAACTTATTCCATAATGTTCTCTGATTTCTCTTTTTATTCTTTTTTGAAACGACAGATGAAGTTAACTTCAGTAATAAGTTTACGCTTATTTGCACTCACCCTTCACCATGAACGCTCTTTATAAATTTGCTTAACGCTTTCTAGCTCTAAACATTAAACCGACTGTTCAACGATCTAATTACTCCAAGATTTGAAGGAACAGTTCAATTTTGAAGATGGCAAATGTCTCAAAGATTAAAACTTCAAGCTGTATTTCTCCAAGCCGCAAGAAGTGTGTATATTGCATCTGTGTAGTATATTATTTTATAAAGACAAATAAAACAACAGTTAACTACTTTTTTACTTAAATTGATTAAATTCTCGTTTAGTTTCTTTTTCTGTCAAGTTTTATGCTCCGTTTTATCTTTCTTTTGTTTTCTTTTTCTTTTTTTTTTCTTTTTTTCATTTATTTTTATTTACATTGGTATCCGATAGTTTTAAGGTTAATGTGGAGTTGGAATTTTCATCAATTAAATATAAAATACGAAGAGAAGGTAAGACAGTAAAAGTTAAACCATTTATTACATGAACTGAGCTACAATGCGCTACGCAGCTCTGATGCACAAATCACTCGTAACTAGCTAGCATTGTCTCGTAACTCACGCACTTATGTCTACTGCCGTTTTTATAGCACACTGTTGCTTGGAAGGCACGTTCATGTAACGTGCAGATGATGAGTATTCTCCAAGAGGAGCCAGTTAAGCCTCTTCTAATCCTTGGAGGACTGTACCAAATGAGTTTGCTATCTCGAATCTTCCATACTCATTGATACTTGTCCAATTGTATCACATGTTTCCGCCACAGTATCCTTTCCAGCTGGCGTTGTAGCTAACATTCTTCAAAACTTAAAATTAGCATTAAAATACTGAGAAGGAATTAATAATTGCGTATTGATTGCCGCAGAAAAACGACCGTCAAAATCGAAACCTATCTCCATAAATTAAACATTTTGTTTTCACATTATAAAATGTGTTAATTATGTTATAAAGATGATGACAATGAAGATAACTTTATAATGACGTCAAAAACAATACTGTGAGGATACGGATTGTGCTGCTCAGTAACCTGGCAAAATGTTACTCATGACTTGCCGGTCGTTTACGCGCAACTCAGGCAGAAAACACGCCGGTCCTTGCCCGGCTCGGTATCGCCGTGGGGTGGTCCAGCCGATCTCCGAACGCATTGTAGTTTACCTTTCCCCTTTACCCTGTTAAAACACACGCGATTTGGTATCAGTTAATGACAGATAACGGACACATTGAATACTTAAGACGAGCTATGCTGACCATTATTGCACAATGACATACCACTGATTGCACTGAACTCCACGTTCTTTCACTTCTGCTGAGTGAAGGAGTGGCAGAAGGGCAGTTTCACACTTCGAGTGCCTCCTATTACGATCCTGTTCTACATGAATCGATTTAGAATATTAATAAAATGGCAAGGAACAGAGAAAGTCGTGAGAATTTTGCATTTTATTTCTTTTCTTCCACTTTTTTCCCCCTATTTTAAGTAGTGTAAGTCATTTGCACAGAACCAAAGTCATTCTGTTCTACTCTACATATGCACTATTACATTGCAGACAGAGACCAACTTCCCTCTGCGTTCACAGGGCAGAAAGGAATTTCATTTTGAAGAAGACAACAATCTTGTATGCACGGGTGCATGCTGAAATTGCCTCCATTGGATGCACTCGTCCAAGCGGATAAACTTCTATTTTTCAAATCCCTTAAAGTACTTCTTACAGGAACGTGTCCCATTGTCGATCTCATTGGAAGTTTTGCTTATCCAAACGCTGATAAAACCAAGAAAAAGTGCCAAGGTTTTCCACTTTCCTCAGATATAATACCCTAGCCAGCTAATATGAGCACCACAAAACCGGGATGTGTAACCTCTGCATTACTTTCTCTACCCACAAAGCACAAAGACCAAGTTGGCGGGTCCTTAAACGCGACACACTCACTCACTCTACCCACAATCTTTTCTTCTATATAAGTTCTATAAACTTTGTTTGCGTAACCTTATTACTGTCTCTACTGGTAAGTAGGGAAGTATTGTATTCCACCCAAAAAATCGATGTCGAGATTTCACCGGAAATATATGTTTTGAGGACCTCTGAATCCAGCATAACTCAAAAACGAAAAGTCGGTTAAAAACCAAAGTTGGTATTTAAGTTTAATGTCATTCACGGATGCGACACGAAGATTTTGAAGAAAATAACCCCACCCTAAACTACCCTTTACATGGAACATTTTTCGAAAATTTTGATTTTCTTGAAAATGGCTCTAATGTTTTTGATTAAAATGTCATATGTTTGAGATATTTTGATGAAAATTGAAATGCATATCTTTAATTTTCTGGCTATAGCCCCTGTAGTCGTATTTACTCTGGAGGACTTTTGCATAACTGGTAAACCGTTAGAGATAGACGAAATCATACTGTACAAAAAATGTAGATCTTATTAAAATACCTAATTTATGTTTCAATGAATTTTATTGTAAGGTGAACCATTTCGGAGATATTCCTTGTTATGTGTGTGAGTTTCTGAAAACTTAAAACTTCCGTGAAATGGAACATTGTTGTTCATTTTCTTATATGTTAAGTGCGCAAAGAGAACGGAATCTCCAAGCTTTAAAAGATTAATATTCCCCTTGCAGCTACAAGGAAATAAGCAATAAGATACTTTGTACAAATGTTTATTTCAACTAACACGAAGGTGAGTGAGTGAATGTGTAGGGTTTAACGGCCCGTCGATAACGAGCTCATTGGGGCCAACACGAAGAAGATATAGGAATAAGAGTTTGTAAGAATGGTTAGTATGAGAGTAGAGAAAGTCATGTGAGTGCAACACATCAGCTTTTTTTTCTGCCTACTTCATATTAACCGAGTTAAACATTTGCAGAAAAGGTCAGTGCACACTTTTATAGGTACAAGAGAGATGCAGGAACCCGAATCTATAGTCAGATATTTGAAAGAGAACCACAGTATACTGGAAATTAAGTGCCATACTTTTCCATTATATCACGAGAAACAATTAAATAGCTACAGCTGTTTAACAAATGACTAGTTATTGTAATGTGAATAATTTGTGATAAGTTAATAAAATAAATAAATAATTGTGAATAATTATTGAACTTCACTGAATTTTCCCATTAACGACGTAGATTTATGCCTTCGGGAATCTATATTTCTGTCCTTTAAATCATAAATTTCGGTAACGTTGTCAGATATTACACGCAAATAGTGTTATTAAATGTTTATAAAATATGTTTCTACATATGAAAATATTGAAAAATCGAACTACATTTCAAGAAAGTATAAAACTGCAACAACGACAAAATTAAAATGGCTTAAAACTCTATAAATGTAAATAATTATGTCCTTTATTCTTTTCCACTTTAAAATTCGAATTTTCTCTCTGTTGATTCCGCTATTAGAATATTTAAAGTGGAGAACAGTGCGTTTTGGAGACACTATACAAAATATATGAAATCTGGCTCTGCAGCTGACACGGTACAGCACCTGCATACCGTACAAGGGAGCTCGGGTTCGATTCACGGCTAAGAGGGTGGGAATAATTTTTCTTCCACTTGGAGTGTTCCCCATCCTCTCTAGAGTATGAAAGTATGAATAAGAGTGTGAATGTGTGTATGAGTTTAACGTAATAAATGTAAAAAGAAAAACAAAGTAAGAGAAACCTAATGTCCAATACCACTGTTAAGCAAGTGAACACAATTGCAATTGTTCCAAGTGGTTAAAAGACACCGATATGACCATCCTTACGGGGACAGGGGCGGGGGCATACCTTTCTAGACCATTTATCACCAAGGCAGCCAGGTCAAATTCCCAATCATCTATGTATGTTTTTATTAATTCATAATATTTATCTGTGTTTCTTCTTCGCTATAGCCACGCTACAATGTGCATTAGTGGCGTTCAAATGCTCAGATCGGTGGAGTGTCTACAGTTCATGAAAAGGCTCTTGACAAACTACATAAATGATAGCCCCCGTTTCTAGTAATACTGTAGAGCTATTGTCCCATTCCTTTAGCACAATCTGTGGAGGGTTAACTAGTTCCTTATATGAGCGAAACGGAGCATGTTCCTGGTCATGCACTTGTTTCCCCATGTTTTAGCTCTGTGTCTGTATCACCGAATCGCATTTTAGAGCGTAAAATGATTTTCTGATTAGTTGTCCAGATTTTCGTTGTTTGGGTTGGTACTCATACAGGATTAGCGCCAATGTAAGTTTCTTGATTTTGCGCTCTCGTAAAATTATTATCAATTTCGCCTTCATTGTTCGCTTCATCGAACCTAGGAGCAGGGGGGCCTCTTCCCGCTTCCCGCGCAATTGCTCTTCCTAGAGCTGCCTGCTGATGACGTCACACGGGAGTCACGTAGTACCGATATTCACACGTGCAGCTTACATTTTACGATATAATTCAAATCCCTTCGTACTATCTAAGTATCTCTACTCTACTTTCCTTGTTTTCTGACATGAGATGTCAACGCAGGCGTTTTAATTGAACAAAAACAAAGCTCTCATTGTGTAATATTTCGTAAAACAGAAATGAAAATTATCTGTAGGAGGAAGGAACAACAGTGTGCCACATAATCGTGCAATTATTACTTTGATAAGAGCTTTCAACACGCTTTTTTCACTTTCTTTAGGATTTAGGTTATAATTGCAACGCAGCCCGTACTAAAAGGCCTTTTAATAATGTAATAAACGAAAACAGAATGTGATACTGACATTCTTTCCCTATTAAGACAGTATTTTATTGACTGAGCTGTTCTTCTAAGAATAGCTGTGTGGCCACTCTTTTTCAACAATATGAAAATGCAGCACAGAGGAAAATGAAATAAATAACACAATTACGACAGCTATCATTTTTGAAAATACCAATATATTTGAAACGGAGAGAGAGAGGGGAGGGGGGGGGGGAGAAGGTTTGTCTATCGCTTTCACCTATGAATCCTTTATAATGTATAATGAAAGTTTATCTCTGTTAACATGAATATATAGAAGGATAAGCATTGGTAAGAATACTTTGCGCAAGAGTGAGCAAAGAAAATTATTTGTATATAGCACATCAGATTTTTATCATTGAAATATATGTTGTGCATATTTTAATACATTAAACCACTATAAATAATTTTAGTTATACATATTGCGCATTTTCATAGATGACCTCAGTGATCAAAACTAGAGAAAATCTTATTTGAGGCTGTAAAATAATGTGATTAATTGCAAATTACATTTATTTGTGAAATATCATCAAAGTATTGTATAATTGCAAGGTTATTCCAGCACGGGTCGATGCCCACCTCGATAGTGTGATGGTTAGCGTGTCTGCCTCACGTTCAAGAGGTCACGAGTTTGAATCTCGCTTAGGGTAAGTTATCCGGGTAAGGTTTTTTCCGAGGTTTTCCCTACCCTGAGAAGACGAATGTCGGGTAACTTAAAGCTCCATGGACCTCGGACTCATTTGAGCATCATTTCACCCATTTCATTTCATTCATTCGTCCTACATGAGACAATCTTGGAGGACGTTAACTTAAAAAAAAACACGGGTCGATTGCTCCTTGGGAAAGAAAATATTGTCCGTATTTCCCGAATGTGAAAGAAGCACTGCAAATGGGCCATTAGCCTTTCATTCATGTTATACCTGAATTTCAGTACGGTTTGGGTTACGGCGGTGCACACTCTTTGACAAAACAACGGTCATTGTATTTCGCTTCTTTTATCTTTCTGTTTATCATTCTGTCTCAGCCATGGCGCATTTAAAATGGCACGATGTGCCATTGCCGAATTGCCCTATGAGATGCATTTTGTGGTACGTGTTAACGCACTAATTTCTAAGACAGAAAATTTCGTATTTTCTGGAAAACACATCTTGAAGTCACGCCTATGCAATTATTTTGGCGAATCACAGAACAATATTTTTAAATAATATATTTATGTGATTCACTATACTGAACAATCAGGTGCCCCAATTTCGCGTTCCAGGACAGTTGCAAACAATGCTATTTTCGATCACCTAGTATGTAGTTAGTCTTTGTTGAAGCTATATATTTGGAAATACAAGTGTGTGAATTCGTGTTAAAAATGAATGTTTCTAAAAGCAAGCTTAACTGTGCTGTTGCTCAGTGTAGCAATAGAGGGACAAAAACTTCGGGAGTAATGTATCACCGATTTCCAAAAAATGACAAAGTAAGGCGCACATGGATATATCGTTGTAAGCGGAGCGATAAGTTCAACTCTAACAATGCTCGAGTGTGCTCCATGCATTTTCGTCCTGAGGATTGTCAACGGGACTTACGGAATGAATTACTAGGGTTACCTACAAGGAAAATTTTACGTGCCGATGCGGTGCCGTGTTTGCTGATTCCCAACTGGGATGGTGACACGCTCCCGGGTTCGAGCTCAGAAAACAGCACAAGCACCAGCCAAACTAATGAAAATGTATGTAATGTCAAAACGTAATTGTTTATTTGGGTATGTTTACTGAAAGTAATATATGAATGTGTCTCAATAAGAGCATATACATATCCTTCTCGTTTCTCGTTTGGTTTTGCAATAAAAACTTATCTTTCCGGTAATAACTTTAATAACTTCTGCAACAACATGACCAAATGTAAGTCTACTTTTAAGATCAAACAATAATTTGTTACTTCTTATTTTGATTGTAGTTTCGGTGGCGGCGGTAAAATTGGTTTGTAATTAGTAGAATGTGTTGACGAGCGTTTGTAATGTGTTTTCAGTTAAGGTATCTTTTCTATCACATATCACCGTATTTTGCTACACGTTATTAATTATTGCTTAAGTGTTTACGCACTGGAACTGTCAGTCTATGCTTTAAATGGTATATGTCGAAACGGGTTTAAAGTGCTCACTTTTTATTGCCGTCTGAACTGCGCGCGCTCTCAGACCTCCATGTGACGTATGTTGCTTGCAACCAATGGCAGCAATTGTGCCGGAGTGGCCTACCTTCTTTCTCTAGTTACCTTGCCTAGGAGTCCGAGTTCCGTGTGTGGAGAATTACGTGTGCCGAAATTTCCTCCATCCAAGCTCCTGTCCCTTCTTTGAGTATAATCCCAACAAAAACGTAGATGGTTTAATTGACCACTTCTAGCACGCTCAGTGTAGTTAACGGGATAATGATTTCTCTGCTGACCGTATCGTGAATTTCCTCGGTGCAATGGTATAGTGCTTTTATAATTAGATCTTGTTTCAAAAGTCTGTTACGTCACCTACCCTGGTATTTCTAGATGCCTCGCCTTTCATGTGGTGTCGTAGTGTATGTCGTGTATTGTCACTTTCGTGACATTCTTGTGATCTTTATTGTTTTGTTCACTTTCCATGTGCGGACCATTATCATAACACATTTAAAGTTGTCTCTAGGTAGCTGTTACAAGCTTCGAATTCCGCCAAGAACTCAATAATATCAGAAAAATCTATAGGTTTTGATATAATTATATTATTTCTAATGTGTGGGGGACAGTAGGGCATTAGTGTATTTGTAACCCCTCGTTCACACATTTGGGTTCAAGTAATTTAGTTTCGTTTGCAAGTTTTAAAAAAGCACTCATTCATGTAATTCCACGCTTGGCTTCGTAATGTCGATTTGCTAATTCAACTTTAATCTTGTTCTGCTGTCCAGGACCCCAAAATTTACTTATAAATAAGTTTGTAAGCATGCTGTAGGTCTCAAGGGACGCTAGGGTTAACCTTAACCACTTCAAAGTATTTTTCTTCAAGCAATGTTTAACAATCATCGTCTAAGCGCGTTTGGAGTCCTCTTTATTCTGAAGTAGTCTTCGAGTTCGCGGAGAAAAAGTTTAGGATTGTTACCATATTTCTCGTCGAAGGAAGGTGGAGTTAAATCATGAAACAAATATGTCGTGTGACAAGTTGATTTTGACCGCGCGTGTATGTGTGGGGGAGGGGGGAGAGCGGGGGGGGGGGGGGCCTCAGCAAGTTCGCTCTCCTGATGGTCAGCAATATTGCTACAATTGTCGGGTCAATCAGTGTTCATTGCATACTTGTATCTATTTACATGTTGACTTTCACTTTCTTTATTTGCCTGTACTGCAATTACAACTTGGGTCAATATCCCTATATTCTCTTTCTCTTTTTCAAAACTCTCCTGCATTTCTTTCATTTGAATGTTTGCTTCACCATTTAATTTACTGAATTCCTTATGTTGTAATAATTGCATGTTAGTGCCCATAACCTTGATAACATCACTAAGACTATTACCTAATTTCCCCAGTCATGTTATTTTGTACTGATCAAGCTTCTACTGTGCTTTCTGTGAATTTTTTACTATTACAGCCATCACTGCTCTCTTTAATTGTATTTCGTGCCTCATTTTATCTTCTTACTTTTCCATGTCTGCTTTTTTGTTTCTCCAA
This sequence comes from Tenodera sinensis, assembly GCA_030765045.1. Taxonomy (NCBI): domain Eukaryota; kingdom Metazoa; phylum Arthropoda; class Insecta; order Mantodea; family Mantidae; genus Tenodera; species Tenodera sinensis. The sequence goes on along the minus strand of JAUKNM010000025.1, from coordinate 2,576,665 downwards.
CTCCTCAGCCAGCTGCCTCCTAAAGTCATCTAGTTTTTTAGCTACCTCTGTCCTTATTTTTTTTATTGCCTTTTCTTGATTTCACTCAGCAATTTTCCTAGTCTGGCAACCTGATCTCTGCTTTCATTTCTGTTCTGCTCAATTATTTGTGTCAGTTGATATACGCTTATTTCTATTTCTTTTCTTCCTAGTTCTATTTTCTGTGTTAAACTAATCACATTTTTCCCAATTTCTGTGCTAAGTCATTTACATTACCTGTCAATAATTCCATACCTTCCTTCATTCTTTCCTACTCAATTCAATTTTATGTGCTAAATTATCTGCATTATTTTAAATTTTGTGTGTTAAACTACCTAGTCGGTCTGGGTGGCTCAGTTGGTTAGACGCTGGCTTACTGATCCCTAGGTCGCGGGTTCAAACCCGGCTCAGGCCGATGGTTTTTAAGTGTGCTTGAAAACGACAGCTCCATGTCAGTAGATTTACTGGCATTTAAAAGAACTCCTGCGGGACCAAATTCCGGCACACCGGTGACGCTGATGTGATCCTGGCAATTGACAGCGTCGTTAAACAACAAAATAAATTTAAATTAAACTACCTACGTTACTTTAAATTTTTTGTGATAAATCCACTGCTAAATTAGCTAATTGCTGCATTATCTTTTCCAATATGGTTTCGTTTTCTTAGTTACTTTCTCCTACCATGGCATCATACCCTGATTTTTCTTTGTTCCCGCTTCACTTCTATTACAATTTTTTAGTGTTCTCCAATTGTTTTACCATCTTTTTATTTCTCAATAACATTATTGTACCTAAGCACAATAATTCCTCTATTTATATACCTCATATATACAATAATTTTATTAAACGAGCGTTCTTACTTGTGAACCGTGGTTCTCTTTTGTTTTCACCTGCGTTGGCTTCCTTTCTTTATTCTTCACAAATGTCACATTTTTCGTCTTGTTGGTGTTTACGCTGTCTGGAAGCTCTCCGCTGGACTTCTCCGTGTGGTAGTGTTGTGTGATTCTGTATTAATGTTTTATCGGTGCCCTTTTTCTTTATTCGAGCCCCAGGATTGGACAGCCATCTGAAGCGGGATTTTAATGTTGTTTTTCGCATTAGCGGCTAGGTGCTGTGCAAACAGACACACCGTACAGGAGAACCTGTACGACCTGATTACGGTTCTGGGGTTCTGGTTTATCTTCTTACATCATCATCATTCGATGGATGAAGCTCGCATCCTCCACTCCTCGCAGCTACTACTACTGGACCACTGGTGGAACCGAAGAGCCAACAGCGTGACCTCTCGCCAGGTAGCAACATCTACGCACCGCGCCAGTTATAAAGAGCACCTGCCAGGTTTTAGGGCACTCTAAAGCTGAAGAAGAGGCAGCTTTCCCGGAGCTGCCCCAACTCGAGACCGGCAGTGGGCATTGGCCCTCTACTCGCCTGTCTAGTGGAAGAGGCTCGTAGAGCTCTTCCACACACCAGCCAGGCAGGAGGAGACTCGGTACGACTGACTGACGGACTGACGTTACCGCAGCCTCACAAGGTTGTAGCCAAGGGTCCGGACTCAGGTCTGGACCCGAGGTTCGCCCCATTAGGCGCGCCGCAAGGAGTCCGGCGCTCTGTGGGGAGCCGAATGGCACCTGCAATGACCAACCCTGACATACCGAGTACCACCACAAAGGTAAGACCTGACATGGTTTCGACACCCTCTACCCCTCACCCCTCACCCAGTCCCCGAGTGAGCATCGCCAAGGCGAAAGCCAAGGCACTCACTAGGGCCAAGACTAGGCCGAAGGTGAAAAAGGCCGTGGGCCTCGTCAATCAAGGGACAGTAGTCCCTTTAGCACCACCAGCTCCCGCCAACCGAACTCCTGCACTGCCGGACGATGACGACTTTGTAATGGTACAGAGCCGTAGGAAAAGGTCCTCTGGTTCAAATCCAGAGCGACCCGCTCCTTCACAGGGACCTGCAACGTCCCCCCAGCACCAAGCCGCACAAAAGGCGGGAAAAATCCCGCCAATTGTGTCTGACCCCTTCCCGAATCACGTTAAAGTGATGAAGGAGCTCAGGGGAAAGCTAAGGGCAGAGTTTCAGGCAACGCGGCATCCAGGGCGCGTTGTGATCCGGACCACTACCTCTGAGGACCATGCGGCCACAAAGGAGGTATTGAAAGCATGTGGAATTAAATTCCACACATACTCGCTTCAACGACCCCACGTGGTTCGCAGGGTCATCAGAGGTCTTGAATCTGAGACAGACCCCCAGGATATCCGTGCCGGCCTGATGGACGAACACGGAATCGAACCGCGGTCCGTGGTGCAACTCACCACAACAAAGGTGAAGGAGGGGAAACCCACCAAGGTGCCCCTACACCTATTTCTAGTGGCCATCACAAAACAAGGGGAGGAAACCCCTAAGATAGACCAGGTGACTCGCCTATATCACACACGAGTCACAGTTGAGCCCTATCACGGCAGGGAGGGGCCGGCCCAGTGCTACAAGTGCCTGGGCTTTCACCACTCCAGTTTTGCCTGTGAGAGGGCTCTTAAGTGTCTGCGTTGTGCGGGCGAGCACTTGGTAAAGGATTGCCCGACACCAATAGAGAATAAAAGGTGCGCTACCTGCGATGGATGCCACATAGGCATCTACCGCGGGTGCCCGAAATTACTTGCAATAATGCAAGGCAAACAGGCTAGCACTGAGGTCAGGCAAGGGGTCTCCTTCGCCACGGCACTGGCGGGACACAAAGTGCCCTCGTACAGGCCGAGGCCGCGGAAGTGGCCCCTAAAAGCCAGGTTGCCGCTACAATAACAACGCCAGTCCCAGATAGCGTCATACCTAAGGTTGTGAGCATGGAGACAGCTCCAATGACTAGCGTCGCTCCCAAGGAGCAAGGTCCCCCCCAAGAAGGGGAAGAAAAAGCGCTCTGTGGCCAAAACCACAAAGCAACCTGCCGTGGGGAAGGATCTCAACAAAACTGTTGAGAAACGTCCCCCTCCACCAGCATCTACAGCTCCAGCTGCGTCAGCCAACCAGCGACCAGCTGAGTCCGCCAATGCTGGCCCGTCCTCCCGGACCCGGCCCAGCCAATCCAAAGGCAGCAGTGCCTCAAAACAGCCCGCAACCAACCTTAGGGGACGCAGCTGCCCACTGTATGGGTTTTTTAAAAGATAAAGCAAACCCGAATTCACAATTATTGTAAAATTATAATTAATGTTAATTTTGGTCTGTAAGCCGGGCCCCTCTGTACCGGCACCAGGCAAATGCTTTCTTTAATAAAATAAGTTGAAGTTGAAGTTAGGGGACGCATTTGCATCTGAGGACATGGCAGAGTTCATTCAGTTGGCAACCTGGTTCGCCGACTTAGTCCAGGGCTCCCTCCCGATCTTACGACGCTGCAGGGAAACCATCAACAACCCCGGGATTTCCGCTGTGAAGAAGCACCTCACGGCGCTTCAAACGGCTAAGGAACTCTATTCTAACACCACGAGCTCTTAATGGCGCACAGAACTGTGCGTTCATTTAGAGCTGCGTTCTGGAACACAAATGGAGTAAGAGACCAGAGACCTGGCCTGTTGGAGTTCGTAGACAGTCACGGGATTGATATCCTGATGGTCTGTGAAACGCACTTGCACGCCGGTGTACAGTTTACCCTGCCAAGTTACGCCGCCCATCGGTCTGATCGGGTCGGCCAACAGGGCGGTGGTACTGCCATTTTCATAAAGAACCATCTCACCCACACTCCTGTTACCATTCCTCCGCTGCAACACCTGGAAGCAACCACCATAAGGCTATCCTTGGGCGGGAACGACCTAGTGCTTGTGGCGGTATATGACCCGCCGGATGGGCGCTTCCATGAAGCGGACATCAAGGCACTCCTGAACCTACACCACAGGGTTTGCATTGCAGGCGACTTCAACGCAAAAAACCCAAGCTGGCACAGCCGCACCCAGAACGTAAAGGGCCGGGGACTGTACCGTCACATTAGCGGGAACCTCGCCCTTCACGCGCACGGGCCGACAGGTCCAACCCACTACCCGGCACGCGGCGCCGCGGATGTCATTGATTTCATGATCACCAAAAACATTCCATTTCACTTGGACCTCTCTGTGATTAACGCTCTGGACTCTGATCACAACCCTGCTGTGGTCGACTCAGACGTTAATCTCACTGCGCTGGGAGTACCGGACTGGGTGGAAGAAGTCGACTGGGGCGCAGCCGTCCTTGCCCTTCAAAACTCCGTGGAAACGCGTCCTCGAATAGACTCGATTGAGGCTCTCGAGGAGGCGGCCGCGGGATTTTCAACCTCAACTACCTAAATGCGGTGCGTGCTCACACACACCGCATTCCTACCCAAGCTCCAAACCCGACATCTATCCCTGTCCCACTGAAACGCCTCATTCAAGCAATAAATGCTGTCAGAAGGCTATGACAGAGATTCCGACATCCTAGAATAGGAGTTATACACCAGAGGTTCAAATCCCTGGTGAGACGACTCCTAAGAAAACATAGGCAAGCAGCTTGGGTTAACACGCTGCGTCACGTAAACCTCCAGGAGAGGAAACCGTGGCGCATCGTCCGAGGCTTGCGGAAAGACAAATCTGTACACCAGCATCCTGTGGACAGCCCTCGGGGAAGACTTGTCTTTGAACCGAGGGAAAAAGCAGAGGCGCTAGCAGACTAACTGGAAACTCAATTCCAGCCCAGGGAAGATCCACAAAACGATGACCATACTGACCTCGTGGAACAGGCGGTAGAAGACTTCTTAGAAGTCGGACCCGCGGGCCACGAGGAGTTCCACATCCCGATAATTACCCCTCGCGAGGTAACTAACACCATCAAAGCCCTAAAAACCCGTAAATCCCCTGGACAGGACCGTGTAACAGCGGAAATGCTCCAGCACATTCCCCTTAGAGCCGTGATTCACTTGACCGGAATTTACAATGCATGCCTCAGCATGCGTCATTTTCCAGTTGTCTGGAAACAGGCGCGTGTGGGGTGCGTTCTAAAGCAGGGCAAAAATCCGGTCTTTTGATCCAGTTATCCATCCATCAGTTTCCTACCAGTTATCTCGAAAGTATTCGAGAAACTGTTCCTGTCCCGCCTCGGACCTCTATTGGAGGAAAAAGGTCTCCTACCGGAACATCAGTTTGGTTTTCGTTCTGGCCACTCCACGACTGAGCAACTACTGCGCGTAGCCGAGAAAGCTTCCCTGGCTTACCAGGAGAGGGCTAAAATGGTGGCAGTGTTGCTTGACGTGGAAAAGGCATTTTCTACCACTTGGCATGAGGGGTTTGTCTACAAGCTCATACAGCACGAAATCCCCCCTCCATACATTTACTTGGTGGCTAGTTTCTTACAGGAACGAAGCTTCCGAGTGAAAGTGGAGGAATCACTTTCTAGAGAAAGGCCCATTGTCACAGGAGTCCCCGAGGGCAGTGTACTGTCACCGGCACTCTTTGCAGCTTACATGGCCGATCTCCCCACGCGCCCAAACACACACATCTGTCACTATGTGGACGATTTCATGATCTTCGCTACTAACAAGAACCCGCACTATAGCTACCGACAAGTACAAGCCCACCTCTGTGCCATCAGTAGATGGTGCAAGAACCCGCACTATAGCTACCGACAAGTACAGGCCCACCTCTGTGCCATCAGTAGATGGTGCGAGAACTGGCAGGCAGGCAGGCAGGGAGGCAGGGAGGCAGGGAGGCAGGTAGGCAGGTAGGCAGGTAGGCAGGTAGGCAGGCAGGCAGGTAGGCAGGTAGGCAGGTACGTAGGTACGTAGGTAGGCAGGTAGGTAGGTAGGTACGTAGGTAAGTAGGTAGGTAGGTAGGTAGGTTAGGTAGGTAGGTAGGTAGGTAGGTAGGTTAGGTAGGTAGGTAGGTAGGTAGGTAGGTTAGGTAGGTAGGTAGGTAGGTAGGTAGGCAGGCAGGCAGGCAGGCAGGCAGGCAGGCAGGTAGGTAGGTAGGTAGGTAGGTAGGTAGGTAGGTAGGTAGGTAGGTAGGTAGGTAGGTAGGTAGGTAGGTAGGTAGGTAGGTAGGTAGGTAGGTAGGTAGGTAGGTAGGTAGGTAGGTAGGTAGGTAGGTAGGTAGGTAGGTAGGTAGGTAGGTAGGTAGGTAGGTAGGTAGGTAGGTAGGTAGGTAGGTAGGTAGGTAGGTAGGTAGGTAGGTAGGTAGGTAGGTAGGTAGGTAGGTAGGTAGGTAGGTAGGTAGGTAGGTAGGTAGGTAGGTAGGTAGGTAGGTAGGTAGGTAGGTAGGTAGGTAGGTAGGTAGGTAGGTAGGTAGGTAGGTAGGTAGGTAGGTAGGTAGGTAGGTAGGTAGGTAGGTAGGTAGGTAGGTAGGTAGGTAGGTAGGTAGGTAGGTAGGTAGGTAGGTAGGTAGGTAGGTAGGTAGGTAGGTAGGTAGGTAGGTAGGTAGGTAGGTAGGTAGGTAGGTAGGTAGGTAGGTAGGTAGGTAGGTAGGTAGGTAGGTAGGTAGGTAGGTAGGTAGGTAGGTAGGTAGGTAGGTAGGTAGGTAGGTAGGTAGGTAGGTAGGTAGGTAGGTAGGTAGGTAGGTAGGTAGGTAGGTAGGTAGGTAGGTAGGTAGGTAGGTAGGTAGGTAGGTAGGTAGGTAGGTAGGTAGGTAGGTAGGTAGGTAGGTAGGTAGGTAGGTAGGTAGGTAGGTAGGTAGGTAGGTAGGTAGGTAGGTAGGTAGGTAGGTAGGTAGGTAGGTAGGTAGGTAGGTAGGTAGGTAGGTAGGTAGGTAGGTAGGTAGGTAGGTAGGTAGGTAGGTAGGTAGGTAGGTAGGTAGGTAGGTAGGTAGGTAGGTAGGTAGGTAGGTAGGTAGGTAGGTAGGTAGGTAGGTAGGTAGGTAGGTAGGTAAGTAAGTAAGTAAGTAAGTAAGTAAGTAATTAAATAAATGAATAAATGAATAAATGAATAAATGAATAAATGAATAAATGAATAAATGAATAAATGAATAAATGAATAAATGAATAAATAAATAAATAAATAAACAAACAAACAAACAAACAAACAAACAAACAAACAAACAAACAAACAAACAAACAAACAAACAAACAAACAAACAAACAAACAAACAAACAAACAAACAAACAAACAAACAAACAAACAAACAAACAAACAAACAAACAAACAAACAAATAAACAAATAAACAAATAAACAAATAAATAAATAAATAAATAAATAAATAAATAAATAAATAAATAAATAAATAAATAAATAAATAAATAAATAAATAAATAAATAAATAAATAAATAAATAAATAAATAAATAAATAAATAAATAAATAAATAAATAAATAAATAAATAAATAAATAAATAAATAAATAAATAAATAAATAAATAAATAAATAAATAAATAAATAAATAAATAAATAAATAAATAAATAAATAAATAAATAAATAAATAAATAAATAAATAAATAAATAAATAAATAAATAAATAAATAAATAAATAAATAAATAAATAAATAAATAAATAAATAAATAAATAAATAAATAAATAAATAAATAAATAAATAAATAAATAAATAAATAAATAAATAAATAAATAAATAAATAAATAAATAAATAAATAAATAAATAAATAAATAAATAAATAAATAAATAAATAAATAAATAAATAAATAAATAAATAAATAAATAAATAAATAAATAAATAAATAAATAAATAAATAAATAAATAAATAAATAAATAAATAAATAAATAAATAAATAAATAAATAAATAAATAAATAAATAAATAAATAAATAAATAAATAAATAAATAAATAAATAAATAAATAAATAAATAAATAAATAAATAAATAAATAAATAAATAAATAAATAAATAAATAAATAAATAAATAAATAAATAAATAAATAAATAAATAAATAAATAAATAAAGTTTACTTAAGTCCGGGACATAAAGTACTTACAATTGTAAGTCGTCCTTAGGGTATTTATCTCTGATGTGAAATTTCCTTGTGGTCTAACCGGGAAAGTACGAATCGGTTGGGGAATTTAATGTCATACTGGCAAGTTGACCATAGTAGCTTAGTGGTTAGAACAGTCACTCGATAAGCGGAAGGTCCGTGGTTCAAATCCCGGCTATGGCATTGAATTTTTCAGCCCTGATTCCACCTCTTAATCATCACTATAAGATTAGAATCATTTCATATGTTTGAAGACTAAGCTGGTTCCAATGCTTGAAAATCTCGTTTAGATAATGTATTTATGTTACGCTAGATAATTGGAAAACCAGTATCCAGGGGTCAAATAACATGTTTGATTTTTGTAGATCTCGAAAGAATTTATGATTCAGTTCCTACTTGCAGACTCTGAAACTCGCTGAGCAGCATGAATTTGATTGGATCACTCATATATTTGACCACACAATATATGCAAACTGCAGAGCCATATTTAAGTATGAAAAGTATTTATCGCATGTATCTCTAACTTCTAAAAATCTGAGACAGGATCTAGAATGCCTCTTATTCTATTCAAGATATACCTACCTTGACGCAGTTTCAGAAACTCTGAAGGTGAGTTGTGCACAAATCGAAGTTAAATTCAAAGAAAGCGTCATTCATTCGTTTTTCTTTGTTGGTGACCGAGTAATAATTTGTCAAGTTAGAGAAGCTAACTTTATAATGAGAAAATAATTAGAGGCATATAATGTACGAGGCCTTAAGGTAAATGGATATTTGTGGTATGAGCATATTATCAAGATTTACATTTGCTAGCTGGTATGAGCGTAGGATCAAGATTTAAATCTCCTAGATGTAGACCGAGAGCGGTTGACCGTTTAAATATCTGGGGTCAATCACTCAGAAATCCGATATTAGTGAGAAGACGGTGAATTGTCAAATAATCCGGGTTCGTTCAGCGGTTGAACAACTAAATGGGATTTTATGGAGCCGTGACACCTCACAGGAAACTAAACAGATGGTTCGCAAAGTGATTTTTGAGAGCATTTTTCTTTGTGGTGCAGAACCTGAACGCTAACTGAAAGATAAAAAAGTCGAATAAGAGTTGTGGTGGATGGGCTACGGAGAACATAACACATCTCGCGTATTGAAAACATTAGGAACAGACTATTCTGTAAAGGTTAAATATTGCAGCGACACTGATGGATCGGTTGGAAAGTAAATCCTTACAGTGATATGGGCATATGCAGCGTATGTGACAGGAGAGGTGGTTCAACAAAGTCATTAACTAGTGCCCTCCTGGACGTAAAAAGGAAAGATTGTCCACGTCTTGCCTAGAGATGAAGCATAAGCGAAGCAATGAGATCCGGATAACTGCATGAGGGATCTTATCAATCAGAGGCAGGGATCAACAGCCAACCGCTAGGAGGCGCTTTTAAAGGTAAACGTATCTGGCCAACTACCGACCTCTTGATAAACTTCGGCTAAGCCTGTGAGCCATAGTAGTGAAAACTCTTCGATTGTCATTTCTTGCACATGAAATGGTGATCAGAAAACTGGTTCTGTACTGATGACCTTGAATCAGCACAGAACGCTTGGTGAATTTCATAACGATATTACTTTCCATTCTAATCTGTCACTTCGTTATTTAATATACGAGGTGGCGTAATATTGACGGAAGTCATTGCAAGTTCTTCACTTCTTTATTCAGAATAACACGTTTGTTCATGCCTTTGCAATCTACTCTGTCAGGTGACATTCCCAACTCCGCTTTTCAACTCTTCACGGACTTAAATGGGTGATAAATACACGTTGATACGAATAGGCTTTGTTTGATCTGCCTTAGAACTGATCTTAGGCTTACCATAGATAAGTTCATTCCATCGAAACGAGTATAGAATAGTTACAAACATTGTTCTCATATCATTTTTCCAAATTTCAATTATATCGTTTCCTAAAGATAGTTACTATCTCAGAATAATCTTGTTTTGCAATGCTGCTGCATCTCGCTTCCAACAACATTATTGCTCCAGATATTAATGTTAATGAAGAGGTTGGCAACATTGTGTACTGTACCCATTACTAAGTGTCTTAACTTGCATCCACAGCGAAATTCAGATGTAGAAAGAGTGAGGCAGATTGGATATTCAAAATTGATTGGGAAAGGAAAATCCAATATAATGTAACGTAAATACGGGATTCCAAGGTACGTTATTTTACATCGTAAAATTGCACTTCTTGATCGTTACTTGTAATAAAAATACTCTGAAAATAACTAAAATGATATTTTATATGAAAAAAAATTACTTTGGCTACTGCATTTCTTAAACTGAAAAAAAAATATATATATATATAATTTTAACATTGAGAATATCAAGGCCAAGCGAGGCGGTGTCACGTTAACGTGTGCGATTCGCATTTGGAGGTTCTGGGTTTAAGTCCCCGAGGTGACCATCCCCACCTAAGGTTTTTTTTTTTTCGCGGTTTTTCTTTGTCACGAATGCCAGTCAGATAACTTTATTCGTGAATTTTCCTATCGTTTCTTTCGTTATTATATTTCATTTCCTTCTTTTTCATCGCCATACCAGGATTAGACAGATGACCCATCTTGGTTCTTGTATGATCCAAAGTTTGCTTGCTCCTCGACAGGCTACTGAATCACGGTGGGGTGTAAGTCCTACAAAGAGAAGGGTAGTCTGTTGAAGCAGAACAGGAATATTAAGATATCTTGAAAGAAGCTGCTAGTTCATTATCTTGCTCATCTAACTCAGCGGTATGCCCTAAGCGGTAACGTCTGTGGCCACCTTCGGAAGTCGCAGTTCCGATTCCCGTGGCCAACTTTCCTGACTCATGGGTTCTTTCGGCGATTTCCATCGGGTCACTAGGTAAATCCTGTAACAGTTAATTACATTCCCCCAAATTTTCTTTCTCTCGATTTCACTTCACTACTAATTGCACTTCACTCTTCATCAGCTTGTAGTTTCAGGACTGGCACGGTCGACAGGTGTCTGGGTGCTGTGAACCTCTGCCCCCGGTGTAGCGGCCTCCAGTTTCCGAGCCCCTGTAGGAGAGCGAGCCTCCAGCGGGGAAATGATGCCGGTTTTACTAGAAGTTCTCGTGGAGCTTCAATCTTGAACTGTTGGGCATCCTGCTCTCTCGTAGCTCCTGGACTGGCCGCTGTCTCCACTTACCTCACCCTTTTCTCCCGGAGCGTCTCCCCTTGGGGCACAGGTACAAAAGGCAACATGGGCTGCGGGATGATCTATGATACCGGTTGGAGATTTCCTGCCCATATCCTCCACGAACATTCCAGCATCCCGTACATTGTCGACGTGATTAAAACCCGCGCTCGCACAATGTACAACAAACTCCAAAATCACCCTAACCCTCTGGTAAATACTCTGGGCCAATATGACCAGAACCAGCCGCGCCGACTACCATCCAAAAGACTACCAAAGGACATATTAAGTCCGGCGGTATAATCTCAAAGATGGGAAAAGCGACAGTTCAATCTGTATCCAAAACAGAGCAAATTACCTTTTCAGTTCACCTCTCAGTGAGTGACTGATGGCCAGAACCCAGGTGGGAATGAGCGCGTCACCTGATTGGCCAGCCAATCAGAAGCCGCGCACTGCCAGCTCGTGGACAAATCCCACCCACCCGTTTCCCTGTACCTATAAAAACCCCTGTCCCTAAATAATGTTCCCCCTCGCCGACTCTGCACCTGGCAGCGGACCAGGTAGGATCTACCTGCGAGCGCGCCAGAAACCGGTCCTTTGCAATGGCAAAGAGGAAACCGCGCAGCACAGCACCGGCTCCTGCCGGGACTGCTCCAGCATCGGCCGATAGCAGCGCTACTGATACACAGACCTGCGCATCTAGGGAGATCTCTGCAGCAACTTCCGCCACACGCAATAGCAGTGCTGTGGAAGCGGCGGTGGCAGCGCCGCTCCCAGACATTGCCACGGATCCACCGCCGTCCCCGCCCAGGATACTGGAAAGCTCCGGCAACGCGCCTGTTTGCAGAAACAACGCCGCTACCAACCTTCTACCGCAGTCAGCGCCACTGTTGTCCCAACCGGGCCGCAGCGTTGTTATATACGGAGTTCCCAGAGACCTCCCAGCACGCTACATACTCTCCGCCGCACAGCACGAGTGGCCCTCAGCAATGAGGGTCACTCGCATCATCACTCGAAGAGGACCTTCAAGTCTCATGCGACTTGTCTTCGCAGACACACGCGACCGCGAATCTGCCCTGAGCACGGGACTGCCCTTGTTAGGGCGGTGCCTGCGCGCAGAGCCAAGCCGAGCGGAACGCCAGATACCCTGCCGCCGCTGCTGTGCCTACGGTCATGACAGCACCCGCTGCGCCGCCACTCCACGGTGCCACTACTGTGGCGCCCCGAACCTCACGAGCGCTTGCACAGCGCATGACCTACGCCACCGACGCCGGTACTGCGCCTCCTGTGGTGGCTTCGGGCACTATACGGGACAGGCACAGTGCCCTTTGTATCCCCGGCGCGGGCATACACGCACTCCTGCACCTACCAGCGCAGATCCACGGCCCTACTCACGAACGGCTCCTTATGCTTCAGAAGCATCACCACCAGTCGTCGCTGACGCATCGCCTCAACACATGCAGAACGTAGCAGCCCCAGCACCAGACGTCGCAGATAGCTTCTTGCGAGACGCCGTTCAGGACCTCCACTCAGAGGTCCTGAATATTGGATCACGCTTGGAGGCTATCACCGAAAGTAATGCCACGGAGACAGGCTCCAACCTCGCCGAGCTGCTACAACGTCACGACCACACCATTAATAGCACCCTGTCATCGATCGAGAAGCATCTTGCAGAGTTCATCCAGATTTTCACTTCCACCTACGAAGACTTCATCACCAGACTCCGAGAACACGCTGAAACCATACAACACAACACCCAGGCCACCAACGACGCAGTCCCGGAACTACAACAACAGCTTCGCAGCATTGACACAACTGTCCAAGACATTCTCCCTCAGCTTCAACTCTCCAGCAACGACGCTCAGCGACGATTGCACTCTCTCCACTCATCTATTACTTCGCTCCACAAACAACAGGAAGCGACACACGCCAGTCTCACTACATTGCTGGCCAACCCTCCTAGCCTACAGACGCTACCCTCAGTGTCTCAGATCTCCAGGGAACTGAGGGAAGCAGCAGAACAAGCACCACTGCGCCTTGCCATGGCTCGCAACAGACGGCAGAACCAACATTAAACAGATGATTAAAATTATTAAAATTACTCTCAAGTCCCTCCCCTATCTTCACCCTTAACCCCACGGTCATGGTCAGTGCCTCGTGTAATGGCCATGCCCTGCTTTTCCCGCTCCCGCTATGTGCGGCAGCTTGCATCTTAACCTTTACTAACGGAGGTGCTGACGCGGTACTCCAACATCCCTTCCTCTGAATCCTTCCAACTTATCACCCATGAACACCACAAAAAAAAAAAAAAAAAAAAAAAAAAAAAAAAAAAAAAAATAATGTTCCCCAGATGACAAAATCCCCGAATCTGAACATGAACACGACACTAGCATAGAATCTGGCACCGAACCATTCACCCCCAGTAGGACCAAAGATACCCGACGAGCCCCCCCCCCCTTAGGAATCCCCCCGTACCCCACGGCTGTCATACACTCTACAGCAACAATTGCAACACGGATACACAGAGCGCGTGGTTAGTGAAGGCTTTAATCACAAAACACCAGCAAGACACTGACAAACTATACAGGGCACAACGCATCTACAAACCCAAGAACACCTTCGCGTTGACATTCAGAACTCAACAGGCCGCAGTCACCTTCTCCCAAGGCATCCCCCCTCAACACTTCGGCAAATCAGCATACTACAACTTCAAACTGGACATACAGCCCCCCCAAACAGAGACAACAGGAACACGACCAAAGCAAACATTGACAGCAGTACTTAAAAACATACCGTATGAGATCCCTGATGACGTCAACCTGGCTAGCATCAAGGAGCTTTATCCTGAAGTCACCCGTGCTACCAGAATCACAAGTAAAGACCGGCCCACACCCCTCGTTAGAGTGTTTAGTAGCTGCGTAGCTACGATACACACAATCCTACAAGAAGGGGTTATTATAGAAAAGCAGATATTTCATGCTGAGCCCTCACGCAACACCGAGAGACACATACCGTGCAAGCGGTGCCAGCAGTACGGACACCAGCGCCACGAATGCAACGAGCAACCAGTGTGCTTCCACTGTGGCGACAAGGTCGACTCCCGACGCTGCTTACACGCCAGTAAACCCCAACAACCGTACTGCGCCACCTGCAGAACCCCCGGACACTACACGGGACAGGTAAAATGCCCAAAATACCCGAGAGCCCCCCCAACCAAGACAACAGAAATCGCCGCTACCCACATCTTCCCCCACAACATACCGGCACCCCCTAAACCTAAAGAATCAACACAATGGCCTGAGCTCAAACTCCCTCAGATTCCAAACAACAAAAAGGAACTGACGCCCAAAGAAACGATCTCTACCATGAAACATGTAATTGCAAACACCGAGGAGCACATTAAGAACATGCAGCAACACATCACAACAATAGAACAAAACCTGACAAAATTCATTCAAGAAGTAGCAAACAACATAATCACACAATTACTGACCACACTCATTCCCCCAATATACGACGCCACGCCCCCCAACCAACGAAACAGGCTACTACAGAGCATCAACCAAACTGCAAGAAAAACGATGAAAACAGCCGTAAACACAGCCAAAATCGGCAACCAACTAGCTGTATTCGTCAACCGACAACAACAATAAGCACAACCAACACACCAAGCACACACACGCACATCAGAGACATCAATGGCGGTCACAACAGCAACATCCCAGACACATCACAACATCAAACTACTTCATCTGAACATCAACGGAATTGCAAACAAAAGACAACAACTGACAGACCTCCTAACATATCATCAAGCAGACATAATCAACATTTATGAAACGAAATTACACAAGCAAAGAAACTTCTCATTCCACCCCCTGCAAATTTTCCGAAAAGACCGCACACATGGATTTGGAGGCGGAGTACTCATCATGGCAAGAAACGAGCTCAACCCCAAACAGATAAACACACCACCCATCTTCAAGGACCTCGAGCTAATACTAATCCAAGTCACCATCAATAGACAAAAGATCCACGTGGCCACAATCTACGTCCCACCGAGTTCACCATTCCCCACAGACGCACTTCACTACCTGAATGACAACTACCGGAATTTAATAATTGCCGCAGACCTAAACGCAAACAGCACCGCCCTACTAGATGAAGTCACTAACTCCCACGGCCGCGAACTTGAGAAAGTTCTCCGCCGCACCCAACTCAAGCTAGTGCTGATACCAGGGCCAACAAGGGTAGGAGGACCCAACCAACAATCGACCTCCCCCGACAAGATTTTGGCCTCAAAAAGCACCTTTCCCCTCGTCGAAGACATTACCACTGATGCACCCCCGGACACCGACCATAGCCCAGTAATTGTCACTTTGAGAACAAAACCATGGATAACTCAAAGCCAAAGGACCATCAAAATAAAAGACTACGAGAACGCTGACTGGGATATATTCAAAAAAACCACAGAACGACTCTCCAACAACCTGCAACACCCTCCCCTAGAAACGTGGCACGACATAGATTCATATGCCGAATCTATAACAAAAATAATCACCGAGGCCCAAAGAGCAGCAGTACCGGAAAAAATCATCAACATAAACCAGTACAGCAGACCACTCCCACCACACATAATAACTCTAATAAAGCAAAAACGACAAGCCCACAGACAATACATCAAAACACACCATCCAGAAGACAAAACAATAGTAAACAGACTACAACAAGAAATAAAACAAGACATCATGGCACACAACAACAACAACTGGAGCTCCCTGCTCGCCAAAATCACCGAGAGCCGCACCAGAAACCCCGCCAAATTTTGGCGCCTCATAAAAACCACAAAGAAGAAAGCCTCCCCCTAATACCCCATAAAGAAAGATGGCCAACCCATCCACGACATAACGGAGAAACTAGAAGTTTTCAAACAACATTATGACACAGTATTCAGAACACCAGAAGACACAACATTTCACAAAACACTACGCCCATGTTAACCGTCATATAGACACCAACCAGGCACTCTACACACCCCAATTCCCCGGCCAGGAATTAGACCCTACAGACAAAGACGAAAAACCCATTTCCCCAGAAGAAGCGGTCAACGCAATCCCGAAAACAAAAAACACCGCACCAGGACCGGATGAGATAACCTATCTGCTGCTAAGAAAACTACCACCTACCACAATAGCTCATATTACACACATCTACAACGCAATACTGAAACATGGATACCACCCGGTAGTGTGGAAACAAGCCCACATCCTGCTGTTGGAAAAACCCGGGAAGGACAAAACCGACCCAAGAAACTACCGGCCCATTTCACTCACTTCCACACTCTCAAAACTGTTAGAAAAAATCCTGGTCAAACGACTGACGCAAATCTGCCAGGAAAAGAAACTAATACCAGACACACAAGCAGGATACAGGAGTGACATCACGATCCAAGATCAACTTGTGAGAGTGATGTCACAACTGCAAGACGCGTATAACCGTGGATTCACTACAATAGCCACATTCCTTGACATACAGTCAGCATTTGATAAGTGCTGGGTGAATGGGCTACTGTACAAACTCACACGAATGCAAATACCACATCGCCTAGTGAGATGGGTAGCCAGCTTCCTTACCGATCGGACCGCCAGAATAAAAATGAACGGACAGACTTCTGAACCCATCACCATGCAAGCCGGCACACCCCAGGGGAGCGTCATATCAGGCCTCCTCTACATACTATATACCTCCGACACGCCACAACCCATCCATAGAACACTCCAGCTAGCCCAGTATGCCGATGACACGGCATACTGGAGCACACACACCCAGCTAGCCGCAGCCAAAAACAAACTGGAACAGCAACTCAGAATATTCCTCAAATGGACTCGCAAGTGGAGAATCACCATCAACACCCAAAAAACTCAAGTCATTGTATTTAGGAAAAAAAGAAGAGAGAAAGACAGACAACTAAGTATTAAAATTAACAATCAGAGCATACAGAGCCAAAAGACCGTAAAATACCTCGGTATCAAAATCCACGCCAGCCTCTCATCAAGCCACACTATGAAGAGCTCCTAAAAAAAACCCGCCCAATCCATGGTACTCTCAAGTACCTTGGAAAACTAAATCGACAAGGACTTTCATCTACAATCCTCAGACAACTATACATTACACTAATTCGACCACATCTCACGTACGCTGCTGTAGCCACCATGCCGCTCATCCACACAACTACAATAAACAGAATAAGAGCCTTTGAGAGAAAGTGCCTGCGCACAGCCCTTAAACTACTCCCGAACTACAAGAATAGCAACCTCCACCAATATGCCAGAATGCCCCCAATAGATGTACACGTAGCCGAACTAATGCTACGGTACATCCACAACGCACACACACGACCATACCGAAGAGCCCTTATCAACACAGCACAGCACATGAAAACCATCATACCAACAGATAGAGACAAAAACCCTCCACTAATCACCCTCATCCAAGTGTATGACAAAAAGCAAGCAGCCGAGCAAGAAGAACTACAACAACACTTACAATACTTCCAGAATATTTTAAACAGCACCCCCACACCTTCAAAAAAGAAAAAAACACAAAACACAAAGAAAAAACTTTACGAGCCGTAGCAACTACAAACAAAAACCTTCCCAAACAACTAAAATCAGTCTTCTTGGGTCCCTAGAATAAGCCTAAATGCCAAGCGCCCACAGGGAACAATATACAAATATTGTTCCTAAATAAACTCAATTGACCAGCCGTGACGCAACCGCTGCCAGCCGTGACGCAACCGCCGAAACCTCAGCCCACAAAAATTTAAAAACCACATCTCGGCTGAAGAGGAATAACCTCCTAAGCAGCCTGGGTATGTTTTAACATACCCGAATTCCTTATTTTATTTATTATTTATTACAAAATCCCCCGTAGAGAGAACATCCAACTCATTACGCAGGTTAAGCCGTACAACGGCTCGGTACTGCGGACGAGACACTCGGGCGGGGGGGCAATCACTATCCCCCCCGTTCGACCCGAACTGCCTCTGGAGCCTCTGGATGGCGAAGACTCCCTCCGTTGTCCTTATTTTACCTTACACTTTGTTCCATTCCCACCGTGTACTCTAATTTTGTCCATTCGGGAAAGAGAAATTCACTTTATTTTCAAAATACGTGTTGATATGTTTACTATGTGGATACTTAACTTTATATGCTATAAGCTAAGAAATCGATTTTCAATTTCGGTAAATTATTTTCCTTATTCAAGTTGCAAGAAAACTGCCATATAAGTAGCTGCTCCCTTCTTTAGTTAATAGATGAGTAAACTACTTAAGACTCCAAACTTCAGGCAGTTGCTAGTATATTAAACGATCGAGTAACTATTCTCTTCTTCAATAAGAGAAGCAACAAAACGACAGAGCCCGCGTAGTCGACGTACTTAGTTACGTAATCACAGGTATGATGTCGCTGCAAGAAACTACCACGTGTCCAGGATTGCATTTCTAATTCCATAAGTAAAGTCGCTTCGTGTTTTCTGCAAGCCAAAATGTAGAACAAAAGGAATAGAAGTAAAATGTTCCTAAAGGAACAACACATTGTCAGCATTAATTTCAGAAAATAAGAATAGTATAAAATGAAGTCACGGGCTCAGTTACAAATTGAAGTAAGAATGTTGGCAACGTGGAACTATGTCCTCAGAATAGACAGCTTGAACTTCAATAGAAAAGTAATTAGTTAGTAGAAAAGTAACGTGTCCTGTTTCTGAACATTTCACCTGGCCTTTGAATTTTAATGTAACTTTAGTTTATAGCGCCGGTAACATTGGAGAAATTACCAATCGTAGATATATTAACTTCCAGTTCGTAAATAATTGCCTTGACCTTGAGGTATATTTATGTATTGTAACCTCATTCGGCAATGCTGGAGTTCAGGCGTCTTATTATTTGATACTATACTTTTGAAAACATGAATATGATCTCCTGTCACTTTCTGAAGGGCTCCCGTTGTGTAATAACGAAGGTTAATCAACAAAACTTTGATTCCTTGTAAATATCAGCTGATTTTGTGTCAACATGGATATACGTACCTACTTCGTGCAGTCAGTTTTTCAATCTGCAATTCTACCATGTGCAAGAATTCCATTAATATTTGTTTGGAGAACCTAAATCTAGCTTTAAATTCTATGTTATCATAAAGGATTGAATCTAGATCTAAAATTTCTCGGTCTTGGTAGAAAGGTTAAGATTTCGTATTTTGCTAAAACACTTCATATCGCATTTTGCGAACACTAGCACTATACTGCTCCCATTTACATCACAACTTGTAGTAACACACATAATTGACAATAATTCACCCGCAAGATATGGTAAGTACACTTACATACGTAATAATATATAGTTGAAATAGAGCAGTAATGTCGTCTAAATTGAATACAACGTCAACACTCCATATCGCTTATTGCGAATGTGGAGCATTATATTGGTGCATTCCTTTATTGCAGAACTTGTAGCGATACAAGTTTAATTGACAATAATTCATCAGGATATGGTAGTTATACATATGCTTGAAAAAGTGAAGTCGCTTAAAGGGACCGTGGGTGGCTTCAATGAGGCAACATTATGTTCTTAAACCACTACTTATTAACTCAGTATAACTTTGCACCTGCCAAGGATGTCTAAGATATGCTGGCAGCTCTGACGCAAACAACATGGTAGTGAGTCGTGTAAACAAGGAGGTGGCGGATGTAGGAAACTGACGAAAGTGGGATTTCAGCACGTACCCAATCTTAACCAAAATGCACTCATATCCAATATAACCTCTTTCAGACAAAGATTCTACAATAAAGAACAGAATAGAAATACAACACTTTCCGGCATAAAACTACGACACATCAATCGACAATAATACAAAAAGCAATACTTTTATTACTTGTATCTGAGGATGTCATAATTTGAAAAAATTAAGAGGAAGACATACCATGAAAGCAATAATGGCGACGATCCACTAACTGAAGGTCCGAGATTTGGTCTACAGTGATACTCAACCGAATAGCGTGATTCCACAAAATCAGACAATTAAACCTTTGTGTGATTTTTGAGTTACGAATGAATTTCATGTTATTCAGCTTAAAAAATGGAAACGTAAAAGTGAAAAACGACAGAATCTTGCGATACCTTTGTTAAAATTTGACAAAACGCAAAATCAGTCCCGTTACTTTTCTATCACTTCATTGTCATCTAAACTTTTGCATAAATACACGTTTTCTACTTGTCGTTAATACAAGCTACAGCCTTTCGTGGTGTCACAACTCGTAAATGTTTACTTCTCGTAACCTTCTCTCAGTCCTTTCAGTGTCTTTCTTCACTTTGTCTCATGCACTAACTACGATGATACAATCACTCGACGCTCATTAAGTCTTGTTTATGACGCGCTGACACATGTACAGCTATCTCACAGTCATCCGCTCATGTGCGCAACTGTTTTCTCGCCTCCTTATATAGAGGGATGACGTCACATGGGCCTTTCTCGACTTCCACAAACGCGCCGGTGATGACATAGACAGATCTTTCTCGAAGGCTCGGGAAAGTCCTTATGTTACCGCTTCATTGTTATTAGTCACGTGTTCGCTCTCGTGAGTGGTGTGGAGAAGCTTTACTTTGTGCCTTTGCTCGCCGGCCTGGTATGTGATGCGAAGTAGCTTAGCCTCGGCAATTTTACGCCGCAGTTGGCATCGCAATATTTTCCTTCCACTAAAACTAATAAAAAGGCAATTATATAACAATTTTACTGGTGCTCTGTAATAAGATAAATTACATATAAACCCTTTTCATGCTATGGACAACTTTGTACAGTACACAATTCATTTTGAAATACTGGAAAAATAATGACATGGAAAATAAATTTAAAACAGTTAAATGTTCATCTAAGGCAAACTTAACATTGGATTTTTAATCTTATTGACCGAAAATCTAGAAATAGATTATATTAGTTTCTGATTCCTTTAATTTTGCAACCATCCCAGTTAATTTTTTCAGTTTTCTCTGGTTTTACCAAATCATGTTATGCCTATAGCTATCTTCTTCATTTCTGTCTAATTTTGCGACTTGCTTCTGAAACATTCCAAACAGGTTGACATGCATCGGAATACCGTGGAATAATAAACTTTAGTTTCCTTCAGCAACTTCGTTTTGATTGGATAAAATATTTAGGCACTGCACAAGAAATCTATTCTAAATGTCCGTTTTGAAAATACCGTCCCTGGAGTTGAAAATCTGTTTCAAGTTTATAAAAAAAATAAAACTCAGAAAATGAAAGATAATGAAAATTACCTGAACACTAAAATGGTATTGCGTTGTTTCTTTGCAATAATTTAAAAATTCTCTGAGTTAGTTTCTCTGTTAGGTGGAGTTACTTACATATTATTTCAACTCTCAAAGGTTTTTTTGGAAGGGAGTACAAGAAATAAACCCTCCAGAGATGACTTGACTCCCTTTGGCACTTGTATTAGGTCACTAAACTTGTGAAATACACTAACGACACCTACATTGATTAGGGTTTTTCATATCACTTGAACCTGCTGCAATATACAAACAACGCTATACTATAAACCTGGATGAACGCTAACGCAGTATATAAGTGTATGTTCCACGTATTCTTTTTTCCTCTCTATACGTTGGTGCAAGAATTTAATATTGAGGTGCTCTTGCGAAGCAGATCAAGTCATCACTTTGCTAACGGAGGAGTGAACTGCAATTTGCAATGCCGTTTCAAAGCAAGGTGAACGATATGCTTTGATAATCATTCCCATTATACGTACAAGAGAAACGGGCATGCACACACATAAATGTTTTATTTGCGTTAGTGATGCTGTTCTCATAAGCCCGACTGAGCTGAGCTGGCTAGTTGTTCACTCAGTACTGAAATGCCTTCACACTAACGTGTTTTTGGTATATTAGGTAGAACTGAAAAGACCAGAGCACAAATAAAATTAAATAAGAATACATGCACCACGTAAATAACCCTCAATTTAAGTGTCTGTATACTTACGATAGTCTTGCCGACTGAGTATACGCATTTAGCCAGTGATTTTATTTCTGAATGTGCTGTTCTCTATTGTATCACATTCTCAATGGTAGTTTAGGATGCCTTTTAACATGCATTTAATTGTATGAACATCAAGTAAAATGTTAGGAATATAATTTTTATTTTTTTAAACAAAGACTAGATCACTTAAGGACCACCTCTGTAGCGCAGTAATAGCGCGCCTGCCTCTGGCACGGAGAACCCGGGTTCGATCCCGGTACCAGCGTGGGGATTTTTTCCCCACTGAGAGGTTTGGTCCGGTGTGCACTCAGCCTCGTTAGATCCCTGAGGGGCAAATTGAGGAGCTACTTCATTGAGCGGCTCTTGGTCGAGAACACATAACCAGGTGGAGGCACCGGCGTGCTGACCACATTCCACTTCCAGTACGCCACCCCACTAATGACGCCTGTGGTAGGCGGAGGAGGGGGACGCAGCGGCTGCGCCTTGGCGCGGATGGGATTTTGTGCCATGGAGTTACAGTTACGGTTTAGATTCTTTAAGCCGACACAATCCTTGCACATTTCACGAATTCGTTTATCGAATCACCCTCTATATTTCATTTCCGTAGCCATTGTAGCAGAAGTGGCTGAAAGCGTCTTCTGCGCTGTTATAGTAGACGCAGCTTATCGGTAGTCACCAAGAGTTCAAAATGGCCGACAGTACACTAAACAGTTGACGAAAGAATCGCAAAAAGCAGTCCTGCCAACGTGCATAATAAAGGCATTTCTAACCTCAGATTCACAGGGTTAAAGTAACATGCTTTCCAACGTAAATAATGCTTGAACATCGTTACCACACAACACATAATGAACCTACTCATCTTCGGCAAATCTTGTTCTGCAAGAACACTTTTGGGTAAAATCACGTCCGAGCGTTAAATATCGTAATATGTAGTGTATGTATTTAATGCACTACTGTGTAGCGAATACAAAAATAACAGTAACTATAACGGTACATATTGCTCTAAAACACTTTAAGAAAAAAACACGCAAATACGAGTATTGCGTCCACTGATTGATTAATTAATTAATATGGTCTCTAAACAGAATCTTATTTTAAAATCTATCGGTTGGCCTTTCTGCAATACATTCATATACAAGGGCTTCTGTGGCAACATAACAGACGCAATAACACCAACAGTTGCCGTAACTTTACCATAGCTATATCTTACGAACAGTTGGCGGCACTAATGCAACCTAACGGATGGAATATCACCAAATATAACCAGACTGCACCGTAATGCGGGAAAATTTCAAGGTTGTTGTTTGGGGTACCTCAGTGCTGTGTCGACTATAGATAGAGGGGTTTGACAATGACAACTTGCGAAGGGGGACTTAGCACCTCAATAGAAAGGCGATCGTTTGTACCTATGCCCCTGACAGAGCACCTCGGGGGGATGAATGAGGCAAATGTGTCCGAAGGACGGCCGGAATGCTGCCACGATAGAGCACAGGGCAGATTTCCGACATTTTCCCAGTTAGAAGCACGCGGCGGTAGCTGGCTACGCTCCCCCCCCCCCCCCCCCACCCGGGTTATACCATCCCATGGGAGGTCTGGAAACCAGTAGCTCGCCTTCCAAACCGGGGGACATTTTGAGAACACATTTGTTCCCCCTACCGTGCTGCTGCCGCGACGCTCGCCGGCGCTTCCAACACTGAAAGAAATCTAATGGGATACAGGATGAAATGAAATTATCAATGTAACGAAATGGAGAGACAGGAAATTCGGAAGACTCTACAGTATTCATCTAGCGACCCGGAGAACGTCCGAAAAAGCCCATGGGTCAGGAAGATCTGCCACGGGGATCGAAACCTCGTCTCCCGAATACGGGCCACCGGCGTTAGCACCTGAGTCATCCCGCTCGGTTGGAGGGGATTACAAAATCAATGAGCATTTTTTGGTACAGAAGTGAAAGATGCTTGTGGGAATAGCACTCTTGCCCTTCCACCTACTTTTGGGTGGATAAGTTTTTTGCATAATATGTCCTGTTTCAAAGACGAAGCATCAAAGATCCGTCCATCCATCCAACCCTCTTGCAGTCCTTTGGCGTCCACGGGTTCCTTTCTTTGAACGAGTATCCGCCCCGTCTGTCCGGCATCAGCAGCAGCAGCACCACCGCCACCACCACCACCGCCACCACCACCACTATCGCCACCGCCACCGCCACCGCCACCGCCACCGCCACCGCCACCGCCACCGCCACCACCGCCACCGCCACCACCACCACCACCGCCACCGCCACCACCACCATCACCATCACCATCATCGCCGCCGCCACCATCACCACCACCATCACCATCACCTCCGCCGCCACCACCACCACCATCACCGCCGCCGCCACCACTATCACCACCACCATCACCATCACCACCATCAACATCACTGCCACCACCACCATCACCACCACCACCATCACCATCACCACCACCATCACCACCGCCGCCGCCACCACCACCTGTCGGTCTAGGTGGCTCAGTTGGTTAGACGCTGGCCTACTGATCCCAAGGTCGCGGGTTCAAACTCGGCCCAGGCCGATGGTTTTTAAGTGTGCTTAATTGACAGTGTCGTTAAACAACAAAAGAATTTTTTAATCGCCACCACCACCATCACCATCACCGCCGCCACCGCCACCACCATCACCATCACCGCCGCCGCCCCCCCCCACCACCACCGCCACCGCCGCCACCATCACATTCACCGCCGCCACCGCCACCACCGCCACCACCACCACCGCCACCACCACCACCATCACCATCGTCGCCGCCGCCGCGCACCACCGCCGCCACCGCCACCATCACCACCATCGCCGCCGCCACCGCCCACTGCCGCCACCACCACCAGCACCACCATCACCACCGCCACCGCCACCGCCACCACCACCACCATCATCGCCGCCGCCACCCACCGCCGCCCACCGCCACCACCACCACCATCACCACCGCCGCCACCGCCACGACCACCATCACCATCGCCGCCGCCGCCGCCCAACACCGCCACCGCCACCACCACCACCATTATCATCATCACACCGTTACTGCGGAGTCATCTCTCTCGGTTTCCTTGAATTAAATTCATTGGAAACATGTTTGATTCAGTTTCCTCAAGTTCTTAAATTTAAGATCTATCTGACCGTTTCTTTCAACAAAGAAAGCAAGATGTATAGACATTAGCGATAGGTTTCTTTCAAATGCCAGCTGGAACTTCTTCCCGTGCAATGGACAGGTTTTCATAATTCAAATGACACACAAATGACACATACACACACACACACACACACACACACACACACACACACACACACACACACACACACACACGGATCCTTTTCTAAAAACGCTCTTTTGGATTCAGGGGACCTCAAAACATATATTTCTGTGAAATCTCGACATCGAATTTTTGAGTGGAATGCAACACTTCTACTTTCTATAAGTAGGAAAGGAAGTAAAAGCTCATTAGAATTTTATTGCCATGATATGTCTGTCATATTAATGTGAACCATATACATAAACATATTTATCTCTAGTTTCTAGACATGGTTAGTCAATTATAACAAAATAGTAATTTATTTAATCATAGATACCTTCGAAACCCTGTGTGATGTTGTGAAGTTACGCATCCAATTTGAAACAATGTGATTTATTTTTTCGAAATCGGCTGATCGAAGAACAAAATGCCATCAGGCCTTTTTGTTTGTAATGCTTCTATAAAGCACATAGTAGAAGGAATGTAATAAGTTCCCTTTGTCCCGGTGTACATGTAGATATTATATTCCTCTTGTACCATTTAATATTGCTGCTTCCAATCGTTTCAATTAGAGGTTTTAAACGCGTATATAATAGAAGTTTTCTTCACCAGCATACATATAGCAAGCGTTGTGTGTGTGTGTGTGTTTCTAAATATGTACTCGTAATACTAGAACGTTTTCAGAAAAAGCAAAGCAACAAACTCCCCAACCGTCCCTCTTTTACTCCTGTTGTATCATCAAGCCACCACGCTCTGTAATAGGTAAGGTGACAAACACGTCTCAAAAAAAAAAAAAAAAAAAAAAAAAAAAAAAAGCTACAAAATCCACCGAAGATTATTTTGGGCGTTGTTTTTACCTATACACAGCATGAGCTATTCGTCCGGAAGCTTGCCCGTTCATTTCACTTGCACTTATTGTTAGTATACGCGCAAGCAGGAAGTTTCAATTGCAAGGAATATTTTCTGGCGCAGAATTCTTTTACTCCACCAAAACCATTTATCGGACTCTAGAGGACCTGCGCTTGTGATTTTGGATGTGCCGATAAAGCCGCTATATATCGAATAAATATTGTACTTGAGGATGAAATACATACTTGAAGCTATGTTGAAGAAATGGGGGAGACAAAATGTGTGCAGAATGAATATTCAATACGCTGGAGCTCCGCCCGTAACAGCACATTAAGAGCTAATAACTGCGCTGTACATCGGGAAGAGCTTTACACTGTTTCCCACGGAAGATTTTACTTCTTTATATTGAAATACAGTAAGTTAATAAATAACGGAGACAAATTTCGGAATATTATTGCTGGCAAACATTACAATCAAAGTAACATTTGAAATGTACGCGTACATTTTCAAAATCTTGTTATGCATTCTGGTATTTACTACACATTGTGGTAAACAAACCTTAAAATCACAATGTTCTAAACCACTTTTATATGTTGATAGCTGTTGTTACAATTTCTTATGTATAAAATGTAAACTTAGCTAACAAAGACTGTAGTATCAAGTATAGATTTATTTAGTTTGGTTTCACATTAACTAGTTCGCCTTTGCAATCTAACATAAATTTAAAATAAAGAATCACTTGATTGTAAAAGGTGTATACCAATCATTTCATTAATTAAGAGTAAAGCTGGTCTTATTACACAACTATGATCCTATGGAAGGGTTTCCAGAACGCAAGCATCCCTGCTATCTGTGCGCATCCGCCGAAACGTACCACTCTACGAACCAAACCTGAAAGATCAGAAGGAACGTAAATGAGAAAGGAATGGAAAGGAATCTGTGGAGAAGAGAATCCACTACAGTATTCAAATAGCAACAAGGAGAAACCACGAAAAAATCCAGTGTTAGGTCTACGGGGATCGAACTCGGGACCTCCCGAATGCGAGTCGCTCACGTTACCACAGCGTCACCTCGTTCGGTTAAGGGTACATCGAAGTGAAAAAGGCGATTTTCTAAACTATTGAAGTTAGAGGTTTAATTTTTTGCACAGACATTTCCAGCAACTAACGAAATGTGTGTACCAAATTTCATTCGTATATCTAACCACATTCTTGATATAGTAATTAATTTGTTTTAATGTATATGAATTTCATTGGGCATGATCAAAATTAATCTCCTCCAACTACTTGAACTACTTACAAGGTTAATTTTTTAAAATTATATCTCCTATTACTTAAGCAACAAATTAAATGAAGAAATCTTCATATAATGAATAGTTTTTCTTTAAAAAACTTAAACCGCAAGGTGCTAAAGTGTCATAAAAAACCGCACATTATTACATTAATTATTTTTTTAAAAATTATAACCAATATCAAAATTCCAATAGGAAATTTTACTACGTATATTCTGAACTATATTGGAAAAGATTTTAAGTCTCTAGCTACATTTTTTGGGAGAAGAAAAATATTTTAAATATAAGAAAATGGGAAAATATTGTTTCCGAGAAAAACGACTTTGGAGCTTAGTCACAATTCATTTACCTCTATGCAAGTATATTTCCCCCATCTTATTTTGTTCATCGATTTTCATAAGCTTGACGTATTGGCCTTTCTTTCCGGCATTTCAAAAAAGAGGTTTTCAATATGTGATTTTAAGACATACCTAACATTCAGTGTTTACAAACACGTGGTCTATCCATAGAAGTAAAAGCACAACTTAAGCTTTATTTTCGCCAAAAATAAAATAATTAGTACTATACACTATACTTTAAACTCAAATACATGCACCTAAATAACCTCATAAGGACACTAAATTATTCCAAATGTAAGATCAAATGCAGATGATTACCTAGTAAAGAACAGAAATCTGCCAAGCCAAATAGAAGCATGGTAAGCATCTTCAGAAATCAACAAATGATAAACGAAAAACACAGCTCTCTAGGGAATTTATTTGAGAAGTTGTTCAATTAGGCTACGGTGAACAAAGAACACTTAGCGCCTTGTTCAAAACAATTTATTCCAAGCCTCCATTAAATGGAAGGTAGGGGCATCCAAAATATGTGTTCCCCCTCCTATATGCCATGTCTTAAGATATGGTCCGCTTTTTGCAATAAAAATCCAAAACCAAAACGATTTTTTTTTATCAAACAGGCTAAAATATCACTTTAGTGTTGCCTTAAAACGAAGCTTAATATAGAATGATATAATCCAGATCATAGTTGGAATGATAATCTGGGTGCATTTGCTTAATGCCGTTCGTGAAGCTAGATGGTATTATGTGTGTTGCAGGTTTTGTGATTCAGTGAATGAAGGCACTCTCGCCAGTTCCTGGTCTACTTAAAGCTTTTAATTTTGGAATTAACAGATTTATCTAAAATGACACGACTGGCGGACGCCAACTCTGACCTGTAGCACGTGTTGGGTTGAATCACCTCGGTCTGCGTTAGCCTAGTTTACCGCCTGCGGTGTGTAATGACACATGTGCTTTCGTCAAACTTTCTTTCGTATGACATAACAAAAATACATTATGTGAAGCTCTTTATTGATTGTGTTTGCTTATATAAATAGAATGTTTTTTATTTTGCTCCAATGTGGGATTTGAGAATAAATTTATGCAGAAATGCCTTGGTATCACCGTTCTAAGAAATCCACGACTTACAGGTTGTTAGAAAGGTTCAAAGAGACTTGGGTTCAACTTATCAAAAAATAAGCACAGACAGACAACAGTTTTAATTGAGGAAAACTTAGACAATATAGGAGCTGTCGTGAAAACGAGTCCAAAAAGGTCGCTTCCTCGCATTAAATCGTGTTCTTGATAGAATAATTAACTATCCTACCCACTGTCCACAGTTAAATCTATGTGATTACTATCTGTGGGAAACACTTAAAAATAAATTATATACAACAAATCCCCACACTCATCAGCAATTTGATGGCAGTTTGTGAGTTGCGTTTTCAATATTTCGTCCATAGATACCAGTCTAATTTTAAAATAACTTCTTTATAATATTCGCATAGCATTATCGAGAAAAACAGCGGACCGGTGTGTCTCTACTGCACGAATATACTTGTTAGCAACGCCGTGGAAGCGTCGATCTTCCAGTCGCGTTATTCGAGAGAAACGTGCTGCTTTACATGAAAATAATTTTGCAATTAATATCCATAAATATACCTATAATTATTAAGCAACCCATAGCATGTTTCCAACAAATGGTTCAAGAATTAAAATTAGCGAACTTTAAGGTATAAAATTACGACTCCATTCCATGCAGCGTTAGCCTAAAAACTGAACTATTTTGTGAGGTTCTCCATCTAAAGTACCCGAAGAACGGAGTGACACTAACAGTCTGGGTAGCGACCTCAACTTAAATGCCCTAAAACACATGTTCGAGAAGGCGTCTTTGATGAAATCAGTTTGTTGATCATCAAACATAACCACGACAGAGCTGTAGCCTACTTCGGTTGTCACAATTAACGCAGGTTTCCCAAAAATGAATCGGTAGAGGTGGACCCGTAGCGTGGCCCATCAAAGACGCAGCCTTCGATTCAGCTTGAGAAGTTCATGAAAGGTATAGCGTTCCTGAGTCGCTTCCTGACTTGAATGTTTTAGGACAACTTCTGCACGAAGGCTCCTACTTTTTAAGTTATATTGGAATGTTTCAGAAAACTTTCAGTTAGTATTTCGGCAGTACAGAGGTTGTTACGACATATATAGCTGTTATGGAGGTGATTTAGAAACTGTTCTATGGTGGAGATGAAAATACTAGACACTCATAATGATGAGTTTGCTTTTCGAAACGCATATTTATAATTCTGTTTTTCTTAATTAGGCCAGCAATCATTCGCCATGAGAATATACAAAGGTAAAAGGCTCTACTATTAAAAAGGAATGTTCCAATCGAGTGCTTGTTACCTTTGTATAACTTTAACTATGTCATTTTGAGAATTTAATTTCATACTTCATTTATTAGTCTCGTACTTCAGCTAGGAGACTGTATTATCACAAATTGCGACCACAGTAAGCTTAGCGTTGCTTCTGAATATGTTGTTTCGGTAAAGTGATGGTGGTGGCGGGGGGAGGGGGGATAGTTGAAACCACACACTCAAAGTGTAACATTTGCGAGGTTATCCCAACATTAATCTATTTTCCGTCATTTTGGTACTACATGCATAGTTTATGACCGTTGTTCTCCCGGAAGATATCTGGGATGTTATCTGTACGGCTGACGTGTGTGCAGTGCAAATTTCATGTTGCAGAGAAGCGGGAAACCACCTGCGCTTCATCGTAAGTTTTACAGCTATACAAACAACAAACTGTTAGAATACTAAATCTCAAGTGACATTTACAACTGGTTTCACATGGTACGAAACGTGCATAAAGTGCAGTTCACACCAAAAGTTGTAATGAACACTAAACTACTGTTTAACACTATTCTGTCTTTTAAATACTAGCCTACTACTATAGTCTGTTATACTAGCTCGCAAAGCGATCTTGGCTGTCAGAACGCTCGTTCGCTTGTTATATGTATGTTCACTAAAACAGCGAAACACTAGGCGCTTGGCGTGCGTAAATAACGCAACACAAATGGAGCAATGTAGGTGCAAGGGGAATATGGGTATCTCTGAACGATAGTTAAATATTTTAAACCTTTGATATTCTGTTCTCTTTGCACGGTTAAGATACAAAAAATGAATCACGATCTTCCATTTGACGAAAGTAAGTTTTCCAACACTCACATAAATAACAAGGGATATCTCCGAAATGGTTCATCCTATAACAAGTTTATTTGGACGTAAATAAAATTGTGTTTTAGCAAGATCTACATCATTGGTATAGTAAGATTTGGTCTATCTCTTACGGTTTACCAGTTATGCAAAAGTCATCCAGAGTAAACAGGACTACATAGCCTACAGCCAGAAAGTTCAAAATATTAGTCATAAAAATATCTTTAACAATGGCATTTTAATAAGAAAGCGTTGGAGCCATTTTCCTGAAAATCAGAATTTTCGAAAAATTTTACATGTAAAGTGTAGTTTATGGTGGAGGAATTTTCTTCAAAATATTCGTGTCTGATCCTTAAAATATATTGAACTTAAATAACAACGTTGGTTTTAGCCGACTTTTCGTTTTTGAGTTATACTGCCCACAGACACACGCATACGCATACACACACACACGCACACACACACACGTACGCACAGAGAGAGAGAGAGAGAGACACGCGTGCGAACCTTTTTCTAGAAGTGCTCTTTTTTGGATTTAGGAGGCCTCAAAGCATATATTTCCGCTGAAATCTCGACATTGAATTTTTGGGTGGAACACAGTACTTTCTGTACTTACTATATATAGTAGAGAAAGTAAAAAGAAAAGAAATAAGAAAAACTAAATTAATCATTACTCTCTTTTTATTACATAACTTCTGTAATCATAGCATGTGCATGGTAATATAACTGTAGTTTTCTAGTGCGATCAATCTGTACAGCTGGAATACTTTCTAAAATCCTAATTTACTCAAATGACATAGGGTCAACATTTCATCAGCAATGCCCTGGCCCTGAAAGATGCCTCTCTGTCATTGTCGCTTTTATCTTATAGAACTCATCAACCTCCCAAATTCTTATTATAATAACCTACCTTTTTTCCAAGTAATCATCAGCATTTCTTTTAATTTGCTCAGTGGCAAAACTTTATGACATATGTCAAGCTTGTCGATGAGTCCAACTGCCTTAGTTATGACATGATGACATCTATAGCCTCTGCAGTGAATGTACTTCATCTGATACGCTCTTTCTCGACCTAAGAAGGAGATAAACATAACTGCTGTTGCACACAGTTTCTGAAATGCCTAGTCACTTTGTCAGGCAGTATGTAGTGCCTAGGAGGCACTAAAGTTAGAACAAAAGTAAATATAATTTACCATCCATCCGAATACCACATTAAGTAAGCTACCTGTACTTTATATTCACAGAAAACGTGCTATCATTTTACTTATGAATTACAGTTCCTCTTATCATCGTACTGTCTTCATTGGCATTCTAAATATAATTGCTACTTATGCTGGTACCTATGGAGCATCTAGTGGAGCATCAACTGTAATTTTCATTTCATCTGATGTGATTATGAAAGAAGTCAGTTTAGCAACGGTCACAAAACTTAAAGCTTCCTGGCAGGTAGGTTTTACTCATACATGCAGTGAGTGAGCAATGTCGTTTTTCAAATTCTCCTGTTTCTCAGAGAACTAAGTTTCAATAAGGTATCTATTCTTGAAACTCATTCATTAGATTTATTATTGCTGTTAGAAATTATATTTGCATCCATAAGACAGTATGGTCTACCACTTTTACTTACTGTGCTCTACCTTGACTCCAAATTACTAATTCTCCTCTCAGTAACATGTGAGGCTTGTATTAGTGAGGTCACGGGTTCGATTCCTGTTACTGACGAGCATGGTTTCCCTTTGTGATTCTCCCGGTTAGGTAGACAAATGCTAGGCCACTTCCCCTTTTACCACGAATTCCTTGTCCATCATTTCCGATCCCCATCACTTCATCACTTACCAGGACCAGGTAACAGCGGTTGGTATGTTGTGGCAAGACGGTGCAATTTTCGCTTTGGGGGATTTCTCCCTGGCACTTGGCGGGACTGTTGAGCTCTCCTTTCTTCCTGAAACTGTGTTACTTATTTTCGGAAACCCCAGGTCGCAAGTGGCTAAGACAGGACCAGTCGACATCAGGAATGGTGTCGTGCTGGAATTGTTGGGAACCCCGTCGTTACTAGTGCACATCGTTGCTCGGATCTGGTCGCGCTTCGGATCTCGCCTTCAACCCTGCCCGCAGAAGTCAAGTCAGAAACACAACGAGCCCACAATGGCCTACATAACTGGAGAAGCCTCCAGTTGCTGGAAGCTCCTCCATCTAACTACTCATCATTGATTTCCAAGTTTTGGAAGTTTAAATATTAATCTAGCACATCCATTTACTTATTTATTCCTTCATTGCCTCTCTGCATGCTTCATCTTTATTGTAAAGCCATAGACCAAAGAAATGTTCTGGGCAACAATCGTATAGCAAGTGCTGTTACGTTTTACCTGTTTGTCCTGTAAAAAGGTCAAAACGGAACGAAACACAAATATCACGCTTCTTTCTAAATGAAGGCACACATTAGCAGGAGATTTTCAACTCAGGACTTTCAGCCAAATATATAGTATATTCTGCCATGAATTTAAAATCCCACAATATTATTGATTTTGAATTTGTTCAAACAGATATGGTTTAAGGCGATTTGGAAAGGACTGCTTGTGACAACATAATGGCCAGGTTTGTGAAACAGGAAATGTGTAGAGTAGAAGTTTTTCTTACCAACAAATACAAAGGTGTAAGATACCTGCTAGAAACTCAGTATCCGAAAGTAGAACATGAAATTGATGTACGACATTAGTCTAAAGGTTTAATGAAAAAATTAAAATGATAGAAAAGCAATATCCAGAACTGATAGCATGGAAAGCCAGTATACATAAATATAACCATTTTTGGTGGGCTGCATAGAACTGTAGTGAAAATGGTGCCATATTAATTGAAAATTTCTATCAATTGTTCACCACATAAAACTGAACATAACTGGCTAGAAAATGGAAATTTTCTAAGCATAATGAATTCTTATTGGAAGAATACCAAATAAAAATATTATTGACTAAAGGTGAATTAAAGGCCTATCACGCTCTGAAGAAAAGTATTTTGGATAGTAGCTTTTTAAAAGATTTGACTCATATTCGACATTATATACATATGGCAATTTCGAAAATTATCACAGTCTTCATCTCAGATCAACTTCAACTTACACCAATAGATGGAACCAGCACGGTCTTCGGTTTACACACTGTTTTCGAATCGCTATCACAATGGTTTCGCACTTTTTGGTTTAAACTGGTAAGAACGGATACCACGTTCAAAGCAGGTCTTGGACTGCTGTTCCTCACCTAGTAGATTACCGGGGGCATTTGTGACCACCACTAGTAAATTTATTTTAAACTTGGGTATTATATCCTCTCATGTTTATAAATGTGATATTTAACACTATTAACATGCTCCTTTTTTACTTTTTATATGAATCACATTAGACATTACGCTAATCCTTATTACAGAGTTTATACTACCAACGGAGGTGACCACCACTGGTAAAATGTCTGAGCAATTTTTAAAACAAATTTATTTTAAAATAATAAATGGGTAGTATACCTTGTCATGTTCATAAAGGTAATATTTAGGATTGTTTAACTTTATTACTTTGTTTTTCATTATTTACCAAAAGGACAAAAAATAAACAAATTTGAAACAAATGCACAGTTCAATATTAGAAACAATGACTGACAATAACTATTAAGTGCATGCCTTTCATCAAAAAATTAAAAGAGAAAATTTAAAAACTTACACAAGGTGGGCATAAAATACCCCTTGGTAATGCGAGAGTTAACCCGTGAGCCGTGTTAGACATTTAAAACACCAGATCTTGTCTGTGTTTAGCGAAGTCAAGACATCAACTGACAGGAACATGAAAACCATTCACCTTTAGATGGTGTAACTGCCTGCGATGATATCTATTCGCGACGACAAATCACCTAATGTGGCGAATGAAATATTCATTTTTGTGCTTCGTTCCGCTTTAAGGTCAAGAGACCATCGATTCCAATGCCCATGATTCACCAAGTCACGCATCCAACCAATAACGTTCAGGTTTCCCTTAACGGAATTTCAGCTTTATTTTGTGAAATACATGAACAGAGGAGTATGTTCAATTCCATCAGATCATATTGCTCAGATTACTGTAATTGTAAGGAGTATGTA
The DNA here is from genome assembly GCA_030765045.1 of Tenodera sinensis. NCBI lineage: Eukaryota > Metazoa > Arthropoda > Insecta > Mantodea > Mantidae > Tenodera > Tenodera sinensis. The sequence goes on along the minus strand of JAUKNM010000025.1, from coordinate 2,541,450 downwards.
GTTTATCTCACAAAGACAAAATATGAGACCATGCTGGATTCTATTCAGATCACATATCCTTTCCGGCCTAATGTTGCTTACGTTTGTAATGCAGGAGCAGTGTCAACTCCTAATATAAGTAAATAAAAGAATATACAAGCAAATGGAGTATCTGAGGCAAGCTCTTGTTCATCGGCCTTGGTTTTCTGTGTTTTCCGATGCGGTTTAGTACCAACTGTGTATGGTTGTGTGTTGCTGTGGCTTGTTAATTTGTAAAGCTAGCAAACTCTCAGCACTCCTTGCACCAATTTCGGTGAAATTGACACACATGTGCTCTAGGACAAGAATTAAAGCGCTCTGTGGGTTAATCACAAACACTCAATCCGAAGAAGGGTGGAAGATGTTCGCGGGAGGCAATTCTCGGTACAAATGTGCTAAATATGAATATATATGCACTGTTACCCCCATGACCTCAGGAAGTGTAATTCAAAATAATGCCCCTAATAAAAGATAGGTTTAAAACTTTGACGTTTGGAAGAGCTTTAGAGGATTTACGGTACAAATAAAAACTTTTATTCATATATTTAATTCAAAAATAAAAGTTCCGTCTTGTCCTGTCTGAGGAGATCCTGGTACGTTAGCCGATACCTTATTGTGCGTCAGATCCCGGCAGGAAGGATGATATGAGAGTACCCTACAAGTGGCCAGAACGCATCACAGAACTACTACCGTGGGTCCCTAACAGATGCAGGCGTTTCTTCAGCCCGACGGGGTTCAAGGTCGCCACAGAGAGCGCACCACCGAGCCACGTCCGGATGATCAATCAGTCCCCCTCGTGGGTGGCCAGCCAACCGCAGTGTCTCTCCTCAGCCGAGCACTGTATTTCCAGACCACAAGCTACACCGAAGTGCATCCTACGGGCGACCCTGTTGACACAACCTGAAAATATCGGATAGAGAAAGAAGAAATCAATGAAATCAAAGGGAGTGGATCGGGGGATGTAAGGTAAATATTCTTCCAACATTCACCTGACCCGGGAAAAAGCCCCCGAAAAACCCAAGGTCAGGAAGGTCGGCCGCGGAAATCGAACCTGCGATCAACCGCCTGAGCCAATGCACTCGGTATAAAAGTTCCGTAGGAGGGTTATAATACAACACTAATGAAAGACGGGGCGAAAAGTGTTCTACGGGAAGCAATTTTCAAAATGTTCACTACGAATTGGCCTGTTTTCTCAATATGTCAATGAAATAAAATGTAAAAAATATTTTCTTGTTCTTTCAGAGCTGGTATATAAAAACTCCCTCCAGCGCCAGAAAGGGAGAAAGCTGTTTGATGAGGCAATAAAAAGGCGTAAATGTCACTCTTCAATGTTTTATCACTACCAATGCAAAAAACTATCGCTAAATTAGGACGAGTTTAAAAAATGGTTTCAGAGAAAATATTCGTTGACTTTTGGAATTTTCGCATTGTAGACACCTACTTTTAATACGGCTATCTTATTACATAAACGGTAAACGCATCGAAGATTATCATGGGGTTTGTTGTGGAAGGCATCTTGGACGATTTTCAATCCAAATAGAACATGTGGCATAACTGAAAGAATTGTAATCAATCGTTTTTGAATCGCTTCGATTCATGTAAGTGTAAATGAAGAAATATGTAGAAAATATGTTTTACTAAATCCACCAACGCTTGTGTACATACTACATGAGCGTGTGTGATGTGTGCGTGCGTGTGTTGTGTGTGTGTGCGTGTGCGTGTGCGTGTGTGTGTGTGTGTGTGTGTGTGTGCGTGTGTGAAATGCGTAACTCAAAATATAATCAATCACCCTGCTGATAATTCTAAACAGAGATTCCTGGTAATTCTATGCATGAATTGCGAAGTTGTATGGGGACGGAATAATTAGTCAATGATTATGGTCATCTCGTTCCCCTGATCATGATGTGATCATCTCCATGCGAGTTTTATTTATGGGGAACGTTAAAGAATAAAGCGTACGCATCAAATACGTCCACATTCCAAGAACTGAAGACTAATATCCTGAGGGACTACAAGCAATCAGTGAACATAAACTGTTGGGAGTAAACCAGAATTGTTTTCGGACATATGAGGAATGAGTTCGCGTTGAACATCATCAATTTCAACATGTGTTGTGATGCAGGTAAGTCTAATGCAAGTTAGTACAGTAGTTAAGTGTTCCCTACCCGTCACTTAGCGGTCCTTTACGCGTATCTCTGGCAGAGAGCCCGCAGATCCTCGCCCTGTCTGGTGCCACCGCGGGACGGTACGTTCAGTCTGAGAACGCTTAGTGTGTTGTGCGGGATGGCAATCGGTTTTCAAATAGGAAACGCTGTCCACAAATGCATGGCTTGGGCGCTGGAGAACGTTGAAGTTTCAGAACGAACGGTTGTGACAATTTGTTAACCTTTGTTTTGATATGTTAATACGGAAAGTTAGCCATCTGTATACAGGGATGAGCGATCTGAGCATAATAACATTCCTGTACATACGCTAAATTTCTCCATAGAATCGCTGGTGCACATCCTACTGAGTTACTTGTGTAGTTTCTAGTACAATGACATATTTTAAGAGCAGTGCGACACGTACCAGTACACAGCTGCTGAAATTGCCGACTTTAGCTCCAGCATACTTTGATGTAAATGTGTGGAATCACCTCAACTCGCATATTCACATCGATCGATTGGTAGAGGTGGACCAGTACCATTGTCAGCACGGTCGCCAGTTGTGACACCTCTCGACTATTTTCTGTGGTGTTGTATGACGAGTATGGTGTATGACACTCCTGTAACGTCAGCAATGGACCTTATGACTCAAGCACACGAGTGACTGAAAATCTATAAAGACAATCGCACGTATTGGGTCATGGCTCAGCACCGCCGATATAGACTTTGCAATGACGTAGCGAGTACACAGTTCGAAGCCCATTTGTAATGTAGACAGCTCTATGTTGAGTTTATTAAGAAATGTAAACGTACACATGTCTCACACTTCGATGCGCTACAGCGTCCAAACCGTACAGCTCCGAACAGGGTTACCTGTATGAAAGCGGATCAGTCTGCCATCCCGCATAACATACTGAGCGTTGTCTTTTTTTTTTGGGGGGGGGGGCGGGTGGAGGGCACCTGTATATATTAAGATTTTTGCTACATAGATAATCTCAACCCAAATATCAAAATTCCAAAGCTATACCTAAATATTCTACTAAGATATCTGTGGCAATTAATTCCTAACTAGAGTGTGGTACATTCTATCGAAAAAGAGAATATGTTAAAATTAATATTCTAAAATAATGAGAGGAGTGGCTATAGTCAAACAGGCTTTGTTGCGTTAGAAACGCTGAATGTTTACATTTACTTCAGTCCATGGATGGTCGAAAGCAATAAACAACTAGCAGCTATCCTCCCTTTCCAAGGGCGCGCAAAAACTGGAAAACTGAATTCAATTATTAGTCATGTTGATAAGTGTATCAATAAATTACGCGGGAGCCATAAAAATTAAATTGAAACAAATGTTCATTGTTTCATCATAGATACTTCCTCTAATTCATTTGGAAACTTACGGAACCACATTTATTGTTTTTAGGAACAGAATTCGGTTCCATATACAACAGAGACAAAGCAGATAATCACTGACCCCACTGCCCTTCATTAAATGAGTTTCGGCATGAGGCCGGTCATTATCGCTATCGAAGCCTACTGAAAGTACGCACTGTTCGATGTGCAGTGAACATTACTGAATGTAAATAATTCGCACTCGTCTATTTTAAAATTCTGTCAATTTTGGAATGTGGCTTAAAATTAGAGTTTATTGTATATTTAGTGACAAATGTATTTTTATCCAACGAAATTTCTAGACAATATAATGTGATGTCAGGCGCGGCGCACAACAGAGGACAGTCAGAGCTAAGCTATTTCACACCACATACCAGGCCAGCGAGCAAACAAAGGCGCTCAAAGTCAGGCTTCCTCACGCGACTGTCTGTATATACTGACTAACAACAATGGGTTGCTGGAACCTTCAAAAGGCATCTGGTGGCCGGCGTATTTGTATAACTTCAGAAAGGCCCATGTTACATCATCCTTCCTATATAAGGAGACAAGGCGAAAAGTTAGAGTAAGATTACAGATATGACTCAGTTTTAGTGAGTGTGAGACAGCTGTGTTTGATGCTGTCGTCGAGAAAGATACGTCGCGTCGAAGTGAAGAAGTGTTAATGAGTGTTTAGGGATTGTATCGTCAAAGTGCATGAGAGACGGAGAGAGAGAGAGTGAAGAAAGACAGCGGTCAAAGTTACGAGATGAAAACAGCAGTGAGTCGCAATATCACGAAAGACTGTAGACTATGTAAACGTCAATAAAAGAGATCTGTGTGTCTATGCATTCAGTTAGAGGAAAATAAAGTGAGAAAAAAGTAATTTGTCGATTTTGTGACACTGATGTCAGGAGTGGCATTCGTCGAACTGTCCAATTGTCACAATTCTATCCTAAGCCTCCGCCTTGGAGTAGGTACAGTGGATGTTTCCCGGCAGGCCCTCAGTTGATAAACAAGGTTAAATCGAGCCTTAGGTTTCGGTTTCTTAACAAACGTAGTCTAGGTGTTGTATGAGTGTATCAGGGAGGGAGGGAGAGATGCAAGTGCCCAGCAGATGGAGTGGAGCCCCTCTTGCAGATTTGTCTCAGCTGCAGGTTTCTTCATGCAGTGCCAGGTTTCGACACAACCCAGATTACAGCGTTGCCCCGTCGCCGAGAACAGGAGTTATAAAGCATAAACTCCACCTCACAGCAGCACCATACTCACTTCTTCGCCGACACTTCCGATCCGAAAAGACTGGCTTGAAATGATGTGAAATGAAATGCAGGAAGTGGAAGTCGCGAAAAGGAAAGTACTGTCCGTTCAAATAAACGAGAGCATTACAAATATCGGTTATAACTTATATATGTACTAAAATTATTTAAAATGCACATACATTTTGTATGAAGCCTTGTTCACTGCCAACATTACGGATATCAATCCGCTGACTTTTGAAACAGGAGTAAGGAGTCCAGTAAGTGAATCGTCTCTCCATATGACGCTGTGTGTCCACAATTGTACGAGACTTGTTTCTGCACTTTTTTACTTTCTGTAGGTAATAAATTCTTTGTTCTCAAATGTCATACTGTTTTCATAGGATACGCCTATTGTTTTTCGTGCGTTTCCATTTGAATGTATTTAGGGTCTTTCGGAGTGAATTAATACTGTCATCCAAACCAACTGATGCTCTTGATTTATACCGGATCTTTTTAAGTGCCGATCTTCCTTTTTCTTGTGTATAAAACATTCATTCTATGGTGAACAACGCACTCATTAAAATCGCCTAAATCGGCTTTCCTCGATCTTCAGTGTCTTTCCATATGAGGTATTGAGAAAGATACATTCGCCTAATGAATGCGTTATAGTTAAGCTTTGATCCACGGACCGAAATAAATGATACACCGGTAGCTTCCGCTACAAGTTTCTGTACGGACATGAATTTAAAATTGGTCACCTCTGGGGCTTCCCTCACCATAAACTGATCACTTCTTGTGTCTGGCTGCACAAGAGTTTTCCCTGTAACTTGCTCTGAACTGGTGACATTGTTCTATCTTTTTTTATCTGCCTATCCGTCATACAGAGTGATGTTCGTGTTTGCACGGTGCTGGACAACTGATGCCGGTTACCTGCCGTCCGAATGCAGCAGTCAGCTCTTGCCACTGTACGTCGTGTTTACACTGCTCTCATCTATTTGGGTGGACAGTAACCAACACAGCATTCGCCTAGTGACCAAGGAAAACGGCGAGAAAACCTTTGATCAGATTGGTAGATCACCGGAGATAGAATCCGGGACTTTACGAACGCGAGTTCCAAGCGTTATCTTATGCACCACCTCTCTCGGTCGAGATGAACTCTTTAAAGCACTATAATGGCGATATAACCTCTGAAGAAAATATAGCTTTTCGATTCAATGGTCGCTTTTAAGTGTTGTGTTTTCACGATATTATTCTAGGCGCCATGAAATATTTTACGACAAGAATTGAGGATTCAAATAGATATTAAACTTCCCACAGTAGATATAAAACTAAGTGCTAAGAAAGAATATTCAAAATGAAAAGAAAACCGCATTTGTTAAAGATGCGACAGTATGTAAAGTTCACTCTCCTTGAATAATAACATCTGTAATATGCAGTCCATAACGTTGTGATATGGGCAATTAAAATGTGAACATTTGGTAGTGAACACATGGTTTCTAAGACAAAATTCATGTGTAAAATCACTATAATTCTCTGTATCTTTTCCTTTTCAATTAATGTCCTTCCAATTATAAAGTTGTTGAAAAAGTATCTAATATTGCAACACGAGTTGGGAATGTCATAACTACAATAAATGCTCCTATAAACATGTGTCCGAAAACAAATACGTGTTGAGATATGAGTAGGCTTAGTAGTCCAGCTACATTAAAGGGGAATCAAGTTGTCCGTGTTCGTAGTGCATGCGACGGCACAGTGTGGGGAACCGGTTCTGTCCGTCTGCTGTACAGACAAAAACGTCTACAACTTAATTATTTTGGTAAATCACCTACTAAGCTTAGATATGAGCTATTTTACTTATGTTGGGTATTTACAACAGAAAATGGGCAAACTCTAGCGAACACTTAAATGTCACAGACTTTTAACTGAAGAATTGTTAGGTAAACATATGTATATAAATACTAAACAGGGCTTCATTTTATCCTCTGGTAACATCTGCAGATATGTCGATATTACTAAACGAGATCCTCCATGGTGGTTATCATGCATTCTTACACATGATTCGGCTCTTCTCCAAGAATTCCTAACACACTTGATTGCTCTCGGATTTGGGCACTTGGCTTCGTCACACGCTCTTGTGACGTATGCACATTGTCGGTGGGTTTGGAATACACCAATATCTTTAAATGTCCCCATAGCCAGAAATCTAATGGATTGAGGTCCGGCGAACGGAAGGCCATGTTACTGAACCTCCTCGACCATTGCATCGTCCATTAAATGTTGTCTCATGATGTTGTCTCACGATGTGTAGAAAACAGGGTAGTGTCTCGTCATGTATAAACCATATGAGGTGCCTTTCTACAAGCACAATGTCCTCCATAGGGAACTTATTGCGCAGGAATCGATGATACGCAGCACTTGTTAATCTGTTCGGTCAAATCTATGCTTCTAGGAGTCTGTCACTCACAATTGCTGCCCAGTTGAGAGTAAAGCGATCTGATGCCTCATCTGCGTGACGCTCCGCGGAACACAACCCATACTCAATACGGGTAAAATGGGTCATATTCCGACAGGTAGGTATTTGTTTCCAGACATGTATTAATAGGAAAAGGTATTTACTCTAGTTTTGACCTATCCCAACTCCTGTTGCAATATGGGACACTTCTTAAACACGTGATATATATTCCTGAGAATGGCCAATGATGGCCTTGCAATGAGAACGGAGTTTCAAAGGCATCGCATGGTAACCAGCTCTTAAAACATTTTACTTCAACCCCAGCTGTATTCCCATATTCTCCTTGCAAGAAAATTAGCAATAAGATAATTTCTGAAAATCCTTATGTTGACTAAAATGTAATAATGGCACAGTCCGCAGATAGTGGAATGAGGTAAATCCAACCTCCCCTCTTTTGCAAACGTTGGAAGTCGCTGCTTTAGCATTGGATCCTCGATACTTGCGATATCTCGATACTCACGATATTTGCGTATTATCGAAATCAAACGATACTTCAGAAAATTCGCTCGGTATTCTTTCGATACTTCGGTGATGTTTCTGCAATTTTTATTTTCTATTAAAATCACAAAACATTATTGCCGCAAGTAGAGCATTTTAAAGTGGACGCAATGACCACGTAAACAGTAGAGATGAAGGCAGAGACATAGCCAGGAAATTTTGCCGCATAAATCTGTTTACCGACGTTGACATTTATAGTTAGTATCTCCAGACAAGAATCACTTACCAGAATGTTATTCAGCCACACCAGTGCAGAAAATTACTTTTTTCAGAACATCTTAAAAAATTCTACGGAAGTGGAAATTTAAGTTCTGAAAGATATCGTTCTTTCACGGTGATCGACGACGTCGGCATCACCAGCATTCTCTCAACAGTCTCAACCTACGCTTCAATCATTTGGACAAGACACTTGCATTTAAACCAAGTGACAGTCGGACGAAGACGATTACCACAAAAATCGCTACAATGGATGCAAAGATAACCAGCAGTGGTTCAGCATTTTTGAGGATGAAGGATTTAGGAAGTTGATTAAGTATCCTGAATCTAGATGTGATATGCCTTCTCGTAAGAAAACATCTGATACAATAATTCCAGAACTTTACGATTACAACTGCAACAGTTTTCTCTGAAAGACTATTTAGCACAGCACAAATGTGACAGAAAAAGTAGACTTGACCGCTTAAGAGTGAGAATTATTGAACAAAACTTATAAAGACTGACCATTTAAAATGCATTTTGCTTTTAAATGTCTAATGTAGAGTTTAAAAATAAGTACACAGATGGTTTTAAATTTTGTCTCATTAAATACGTGCATCTATTTAATTTCATTGGCATTACACAGTTCACCCAACTTTCTATTTTGTATTGAAACTAAAATTAGAAATGACGGTATCGAGTATCGATGTATCGGGTATCGTGGAAAATATCACGATCGAGTATGGAGTATCGAGAAAAGCTAGTTCCACCCATTGCTAGTAAAGATGTAATGAAAGTTTATCTCAATTAACCAGAAATAAATAGAAGATAAAGCTTTTGTAAGAATAGTTTGTAGATGGGCGAAATTAGGTCATATGAATACAATGGGTTATGGATTTTGTTCCTTATCCTTAAAAATAGAATGTCCTGTAACTCACTCAGTGAACCACAGATTCAAGGCAACATTTCACCCATTTCGTTAATTCACTATCCGATATGACCTACTCGCCTAAGGACGTTTAACTGTCACAGGAAGAGCATTTTCCACCACTTCCACGTGCAGCAGACTAAATACAGCCATGAAGGACCTGCACTGCTTGTTCAGCCATTTCATTACGGGCCCCAGACATGGTTATGCATTTATAGTGTACGTCATATCTAGTAACGGGCAGTATAGTCGTCGCGACGGCTGGAGAGACGCCAATTGGAACAGACGTCTGAAACTTTCCCTTTATATTCCTCCATTCGCTTTCTTCCTTTTTTTTTTTTTTTTTTTTTTTTTTTTGGTGCGTAAAAGAAATGTTGCTCTATATTTATTCAACTCTCTCCTTCTCTTTCTCTCTCTCTCTCTCTGTAATATTTAATCACCAATAACATGCCAAAGGTTTTGGACTCTAGTTTTGCCTCAGTTTGCACAATGAACTGCGACTGTGACCATTGCCTAACTCATAAATTTTCACTGTTTATGTCTAATTTCATGTCGTCATTTCTGCTTATGGAGAGTTTAGTACAAAACCTGCATTTCATCTAGTTCAAACGTTTAACGTTTTAATTTTGAAATATTTCTTATAGTGACTAGACATAGGTGACTAGGAACTGTAACAAAATAACAATTTGGTAAATACCACTCCTGGCACCGTGTGAAAAAATGACAAAATGACAAACTCAGTCTAATTACTGTTTTCCTCACTTTATTTTGTTCCAAACTTTTGCACAAAAACACAGTTCTCTTCTACTGAAATTTAGTTCAGTTTACGTTCTTTTCGTGATATTATAACTCACAATAATTGTTCTCTACTCGTAGCCTTGTCTCAGTTGATTCACTATCTTTCTTCACTTTCTCTTTCTCTCGTACACTAATTTAATCGATACAATCGCTCGACGCTCGTTAAAACTTATTCACGACGCAAAAACACACGTACAGCTGTCTCACGCTCACACAGCCGGCTCATGTCTGTAACTCTCTTCTGTTGTTTCCTCGCCTCCCTATATATTGATGATGACATAACACGGAACTTTCTCGCTTTCACAAACAGACCGACCGCCGGACATTTCTCGAATCATCTATAGGAAACCGCTTTAGGTTCTGCCGCTCTGATTTTTGTCACATGTTTGTTTGCGAGATTGGTGTGGGGAAGCTTTACCGTGAGCGCCTTTGATACGCGCCTATTATTGTTAGTAGCTTAGCCTGGACCACCCTTTGTTGTGCGCCGTGCCTGGAGTCACAATACTGCTACTTTGTACTCTTGAATGTAAATGGTATGAGTTCAGCAACACCTTTACCACTAAAAGGGCAGAGCGCAGACAGCTAGTCTATGCAGGATTCATGGGAATACGGCATAGCGCATTCTCAGTTATTTATTCCTACTGTTTAGCTCATGCCTCAGTGAGAAATGTGCTAAAACAACGTAAGGAATTTCAGTCAGTTAAGTTTTTGCCCCTGCCCTCTGCTCTACAGTGGCTCCAGGATCGGCCACCGTCTGTATACTTTTGCCTCACCTCACCTCACTCCGAGGGCACAAATACAAAACGTTTCGAAAGGCCCCCTCCGCTTCTGCTCCTACTTCTATAGTTTTTAGACGACACAATTTTATCGTTTTCTATTTATCGCAGCTACGGGAAAACCTCCGTTGTCACGTAGCACGAGAAGTGTCGATAGCGCCGTGATTTTTACATCGCCATGCGGCATAATTCAGTGCATGACCAGGGGCGCTAGCAAGAACGTTGCACGACTCATCATCAATTCGCTCATTACAAAATGAATACCGCCAATTGCGAGTGCGAGTTGTTATAATTTTTTTTTAAAACCTACAAAAAAAAAAAAAAGAAAGAAAGAAAGAAAAGAAAAAGAAAACTTCAAAACACTTCATGTGTGTGAGAAGAAGATCACTCGGCGCAAAGCTGTAAGGGCGATTATCATTCGCATTTAAATTTATTGATAGGTTCCTGAGTGTTTCGAACACTGAGAGGTGAAGCAATGTTATGCAAGAGTACAACACTCGCTGCATACCTCGACGATTGCTCTGAATGGCGCGTCCAAGTTCTTTTTAAAGAAGTCTTATAACGTTATGCAACTCGCATTTGTTTGTACCTACCTATATCTCCGACAATATGGTAACTGCGATATCAAATGTAAATTTATTTGGTTGTTCAATTTCATCAGAATAATTCATGTAATACGATGAAAATATTTACATGTTTACAGTTTGTACAATGTGCTTACTGAAATTATGTCATCTTAATTAAAAAGAGAATGGAAGCTGAGATTTATTAAATTGGACATCATCTTCTATTGGCAGATGTACCAATTTTCTTTCTTTCTTTCTTCCTTCCTCCCTCACTCCCTCCCTCCCTCCTTCCTTCCTTTCTTTTTCTTCAAAGAGAGATGCAAATACCATGTTGCTGATATCACGGGCAAAGCCGATGGTTTGAAGGTAAGTCGATATCCAGGTTGGTTTTCAGGTTGCAAGAAAATTCTTTGACTAGGGACTCCTTCGTAGAGTCTAAAATCAATAATTAATAAATGTACATATGTATGTGTGCCCCGCCTCTGTGTATGAGGGCTTTCTTACATTTAGGAGATCCCGAATTCGAATCTAGGTTAGGGTAGGTTATTTAAATAAGGGATTTACTGGGATTTTATGCTTATCCTGATAAAACAACTGTCGGGTAACTTAAAGTTCTGTGGAACTCGGATTCATTTCAGCATTTCACCCATTTCATTCATCGTCCGATATTATCTACCAGCTTAAAGGACGTTGCATAAAAATGCGTAGGTGTAGGTGTGTGTGTGTGTGTGTGTGTGTGTGTGTGTGTGTGTGTGTGTGTGTGTGTGTGTGTGGATGTGGGTGTCAATATATATTAAATTCCAAAACAATAAAATTTAATTATCTCTGCGATCGGGTGGTCAGCTTTCTGACCTCTCAACCCAGAGGTCGTTGGTTCAATTCCCGGCTTGGTTTGTGAATTTTTCTTTGAGCATTATGATTATCTCGCATAGAGTCCGAAAGTATAAACGTTTGAGGGAATATGACTATGCTTAGTATTAAAAATGATAAGATCGACATAAATAAACCCTACAGTTCAGTGAGCAGTAACACCATCAATTGTTTCTCAAGTCAAAGTCCCTGATTCGGACAAAGAATGTAAATCAAGCTACATAAGCGAAACAGAAAACCAAGAAGCAAAGAAGAAAAGGAGCAAAGCAGGAAAGAAAAATAGGTAAAAGAAAAACAAGGAATACCATTATAGATGAAAACCCACAGACATGATCTTAGGTGTAAAAGTGGCATATAAAGATATTAAAATTAACAAAAGGAGAGATCACTTCCGTACATGGAGAATTTATTCAAAACGTATTACTAATGTTAATTTAAAATTTGGACGTTGTGAAATAAACAAAGAATATTCAAACTGGTAGAGCTTACCTTCCTCGTTCTGTGTATATGAAACTAGATAAGCACGGAATAAAATAATGCAGAGAACTGTCTTGGTTTTTGAGAGTAAATTTAAATGTTTCCCCGTAAGAACCAGTATTATCTCTACAAATAGTGTATTAAGGTTCTCATTAAACTTGTTTCTTAGTATTCCGTTGCTTCAGAAGTAATTTAAAATAATAGCATACAGTTTTGTTCTCCAAAGAAGTGTAATAACAAAAGAAAGCAAGATGGTAACATCGGAGATAGGGACGTTTACTTTACATATGTAAAAGAAATTCTCTCTTTTGTAGCCCACTCTCTATTTCCAGGTTGCTTCTAGTGCTTAAACGCTTTGTTCTCTTTCTTGCAGATAAAGGAATCGAGTATATCAGACGATGACTAAAGTCACTCACCCAACAATATACCAAAATCCTCCGTGGCTAACTCTTTGCAAAAGAAAATCGTACAAGTGGTAAATTATAAGAGTTAGGTAAAAACGCATCATACAAACCATATATGGGTCAATCCACGTCAAATCGCACACCCGTAAAACAGAACTTTTTCGTAGGAGGTTCAAATTTTTTTTATGAATAACAGGCATCAAATAAGGAAACCCATATTTTTAAATTACTTGCTTAGTTATGGCTATTATAAATTAAGCAATTTCTGTGCGCACCGTAATATAAAATCACTGAGTTGAGAGTTGGGGTTTGGCGCACTAGAAAGGTTAGGTGACTGCGATTCTCTTAGTGCACTTCAGAGCCTTTGTGAGCTGTACAACCCCCACCCTATTGTACAACGTATCCAGGATACCCTCCATGTTTTGCACGCTTCTGGCGTTGACGTGGCGTGTGCATGGATTCCTGGTCACATAGGTTTGCCGGGGAATGAAATGGCACATTTGGCAGCAAAGACGGCAACTACAGAACCCAGTATTAATTACCATCTCACGTGTTACTTCGGAAGACCTTGGGCTTGAAGTGCGGAGAGCGGTGCTGTCGTGCTGGCACGCCGAGTGGTCAACTCTCCGTGGTAATAAGCTTAGAGAAGTGAAAGAACTGATAAACTGGGTAACTTCCTGTCGCATATCTCGCCGCGAGGAGGTTAGTTTGGCTTGATTAAGAATACGGCACTGCAATTTTTCGCACGGTTACCTATTTAAAAGGGAACATGCCCCTCTATGTCTGCTGTGTGACAATCTTTTGTCTATTCGTCACGTGCTGCTAGTGTTGCTCTCTAGCGCACCTTCGAGATTCTCTACAGCAGCCTGCCAGCCTTGCAGAAGTCTTAGCGGACGACAAAACAGCGGTTGATAGAGTTTTTGAGTTTTTAGCGGATTGTAATATGAATTTGAGGATTTAAAATTTTAGATATTTCTTTGTGCCTTTTGACATATGTATTACCTTGTTTAATATCCGGCTATTGCCACTGTTTTTACGTTTTTTCTTTGGTACTAGTAATTTTATTTTTGATTTTTGATTTTTGATTCAAATTTATATCTGGCTATTGCCATGAATTTTATAAGGGCGCTGATGACCTAGAGGTTGAGCGCCCTTAAACCCTCAAAACTACAAACAATTGGAAAGGTTAAATACAACACTTTTAATAACTTTCGACCAATCATTGTACCACACAAATTTTGAACTTTTTTATGGTATATTTTGTAAAACCAAAAATAGAATTTAAATATATGTGTTAAAAAATCTAAAAACAATACACACGTATTCCCTGGCATTTTATCTATAAAGTAAGATGTTAAAATATGTGGAGCGTGCATAAGTGCATTTGCTATAATTTTTTTTTTCCTGGAGGCCTGCAAGCGCTTACGGACGCCATGAAGTAGAGATCCCTTTGTACAGCTGCATTCGCCGTTCTTGGCTCCTGGAGGAAGTAAATGTAAAGCTTGAAAGCGAGTACCAAACCAGGTGACTGCAGACAGCATGCGAATTGGTGCGTCAGCTTCATATGCTACTCACATATCTTCTTCTTACTAAGGCGGTACAGTCCATGCAGAAAAATGTCTCCACAATATACCTTCTTTCTGATACTCCTGTGGCATCTGATACGCGCTTTTGAACTGTTTTAATTTTTTTGAAAAAATCTTCTAATGTAAGCAGTTCTTTGCGTTTAGCTTTTTTCTTCATGTACGCCCATAGATTTGATACAATTTCTCTACTCTGACTGTGTAATGTTTTGGTTCCTAATTTAGAACGTACAGGTGGCATAATTGATTTACCTATGATCAATTTCTCACATAAATGTACTGTATTCACTCCTTATCCCAAATATCTATGTCTTCAATTGCATGCTGCAGTAAAAAGCATCTGTGAATTAGCAAGGACTATCTCAGATAATGCGGACATCATTACCTTCCCCCTCCCTCCAAATGTTGTGCATGGTTTCATTCGCAGAATTATGCTGATGAAATTGACCAAAGATATGAGTTCGCCTACAGGTCTTCCAGTCAAGGTCAGGAGCCAAAAACGACGGGTCCAGCTATGCTTTAAAATTACACTCCTTCATTCCTTTGTCAAAAACTTAAGTTTTAGTGAAACAATTTTCTTTTGAAGATGGAGGTAGAGAAGTAGAAATTTAAAGTTTTGTGTTGTATGGAAACATTAGTTTAAAATGCACAATTTAAAAACATTTTGAAGATGTTGATAGTGTAGATATAATTATGCCAGCTAGTAGTGTTCTCCTTAATGTATTGTTGTAATGTTCATGGAACCTCAAGCAATGAACAGTTGCTATAATAGAAGGAGGCAATTGTGTGAAGTTACGGTAGCCGTCACCGCTGCCATGCGAGTTAGCTGCCCTGCTTTGTAAAGTTAATTACAACGGAACTATTAGAGACTCCGTTCTGATTTTTTCTGAGAATATTGAATAAACGTCATTGTATTTTTAGTTGTTTTTCCCCTATTTTTAAATGGTCGAGTTTGTTTTATTATCTAACTTTAAAAATGTAATCGTGTAAAATATAATATTAATAATAATTGATAAAATGTTCTAATAAATACCTCACGAAATACTACGATTTATCTTTAAACACAAATCCTATAACATTGACCTCAAGAATACCACACCAAAATGTTTCGTCCCCATTGACGATTGTGAGGGGCCCAGTAGTGTGTCTATTCGCTGTGTGTCTATTCGCTGTGACATAGTCGCTGAAATAGGATTCATCGAACACTTTCTAGAAAGTCATCCTCGTGCACTATTCAACACTACGGGCAACATCATTACCTTAGACTTGTTGGTTGAGGTGTTTGTACGGATGCCACGCCTATCCCTAAATAATAATGATAATGATGAAGATGACGATAGTAATAATAATAATAATAATATTTAGGGTGTGAAATCAGCAATGAGAAAGATAAAGATACGAACAAAAAATTAATGAGATTTCATACAATCTGTGGAACAATTCACAAAACCCTAAAGAATAAAACAAGGTCTGAAACAAGAATAAACTTTTATAATACCATGCGGTCCCAACGTTACTTTATGGATGCGAAAACTGGGTACCTACACAAAGAACCATCAGCAGAATACAAAGTTGCGAAATGAGATTCTTGAAAAGAACAAAAGGGCGTACAAGAGAAGATTTAGAAATGAAAATATAAGAAATGAATTACAAGTGGAAGCTATCACCTCAAGAATGGATAGGTACAGAAGAAGATGGTTTGAACATGTTGGAAGAATGGATGATACAAGACTGCCAAAAGTAGTTTTCCAATATAGTCCTAAAGGAAACAGGGACGTAGGGAGGCCGAGGAGAAGATGGAAGGAGACACTGTGAAGACGGAACAGGCGAGAGCCTAATCCATGAAGTGAAGAAGAAGAAGAAGAAGAAGAAGAAGAAGAAGAAGAAGAAGAAGAAGAAGAAGAAGAAGAAGAAGAAGAAGAAGAAGAAGAAGAAGAAAATACAACAATGAGATTAATAAGAAATGAACAAATGCCAATGAAACATTACGTGCCCTCATGCTTACACTTTACAATCTCTAGTCCCTAATGTTAGAAAATAGCACCATATAGAGGCGGGCGTTTATTCCTTGAAAAATAAAGATCCTGTAAAGTAAAATGAGACCTTTTCAGTCTGTGTCATCTGCCTTCGCTGAGAGCCAGAACACGTCACTCCCGTTTCTATGACTAGAATTGCGCCGTGGAGCTCTGCAACTGTTTTAACGGTTATCTACTTACGCCGATACCGGATGAAGTGGGCGAACTAATAATATGTGAGACATTTCAGCTAAATAAAGCTTTTGGTTGTTTGCGAATATAAAATGTTACAGTATTGCTCGGATGGGTGTCATCATTGTTTCCCAAGGTCAAAATAATATGCAAATGTACACAATGTATACTTTTCATTTCTTCGCATCATTCCTCAGTTGCTAATGCTATGTTTTATACTATACTGCATTTAAATATCTAAAGTTTTAGCAAAAGTCTGAGAAAAGGACTTAAATACGAAAATAGATACGAGTACAAAAGTAATCAAGAGAAATAAAAAAGAAAGAATTAGTAATGGGCAACTAATATACGAATATTGTAGCCACTAACTGCTATATGGTATTCCATTCCAAAATGAACTCTCAGTTTTACTCCTCCGAACTAATCATATTCCACATGATAGAGACATTGAACGGTGTTCAAGCTGAAACTTGCATTAAAATTAAAAGCGACAAGAGAACCTCTCCACAAAAAATCTGGAACAACCAAATTATGCAAAGCAAAAAATGGAAAGGCTAATACTATCATTACTCATTATGAATTGAGAAAACTGGTATAATTTCCCCCATCTTAATGATTTCAGTTCTTATGTTTGGCAGTTGCAACTTTGCATTACTTATATGAGCCAAAGTTTTACCATACCTACTGTATGTAGACAGTCCTAAATCTGTGTAAAATGGGAAGGAAAATGTTACGACACTGTTGTTAGCTGATTGGAATCAACATGTCCGCTATGTAATAAATATGGTGGTAGATAATGGGAATCAACACGTCCATTTTGGAATCGATTCCGGTCCAGCCAAAGTTACACCATAGCAGCCGGTAATAAAAATGTAAATTCCGTGTGATGTGTCTTTTAAATATGTATTTATTTATTATTTGCTATTATAAGTGCGAAACGGGATCTTACGCAGTTTAGGTCGATCTTTGGCTTGACGCGCGGAAGAAGTATATCAATAGAAGTTAGCGATATCAGAGAAGTCGAAAGGCTAGCGCTCGGTGAGTGGCTCAATGTGGCAAGAACAGGAATTGGACAACTCGCGGAATAACTTAAGCGACACTCATGTATTTGCTAAACATACAGATATTAGTGCAAGATCGTGACCGGTCTGTGCTCAGAGAGTACCAGTTCCCCAGCTCTGACCAAGAACAAAAGGGCCAACGTTTAAAACGCCAATCCACAAAAAGTATTCTAAATATCATTTTTGGCTAAACTTTATTGAATTTCTGAGAAGTACAATATCGCAGCTATTTAATCTTACAATCTTGGATGAAATCACAGTTTATAAAGTAGACTGCCGTGAGTTTAGCACTTTTACGAATCATACACTTTTCACTTTCTCTACTGCGTGTAGTAAGTAGGAGAAATACTGTATTCCACCCAAAATTCGATGTCGAGATTTCACCAGAAATTTGTGTTTTGAGGTCCTCTGAGTCCAAAACAAGTATTTTAGAGAAAGGACTGTGTGTGAGTGACTGAGTGTGTGTGTGTGTGTGTGTGTGTGTGTGTGTGTGTGTGTGTGTAATCTATCTGTGTGTCTGCCTGTGAACAGTATAACTAAGGAACGAAAAGTCGGTTAAAAACCAGTTGATATTTAAGATTAATATATTTCAAGAATCCGACACAAAAATGTTAAAGGAAATTTCTACACCCCAAATGATCCTTTACATGGAACATTTTTATTTTCTCAAAGATAAAATGCCATGTTTAAGATATTTTATGACAAATGAAATGTTTATTTTGAATGTTCTGGCTATAGGACATGTAGTCCTGTTTACTCTTGATGAATTTTGCCTAACTGGTAAACCGTAAGAGATAGACTAAATCTTCCTGTACAAAAATTGTACATCTTGCTAGGACACACAATTTATGTCCATTTGTGAGCCATTTTGGAGATATTCCTTGTTATTTGTATCAGTTTTTCAATACTTATACTTTTTCTCAAATGGAAGATAGTTATTCGCAATTTTATTTCTTGGCCCTGCAAAGAGAACAGAATTTCAAAACCCTCATACAGCGACCAGCTTTAAAATATTTGACTATCGCTCAAAAGCTACTGCATTCCCATATTAGCAATAAGATAATTTCTGCAAATGTTTATCTCGACTAACATGAAGAAGATAAAGGAATTAGGGTTTATAAGAATAGTTAGCACAAGCGTACAGAAAGTTATGTGAGTGCAAGACATCACATGTTCTCCTTCATGGTTCAGTCTCCATTTATCTTTGTGGGAAAGTGGAGAAGTGAACTGATGATTCTAAATTGTCACTTTTTACATTCTGCAGCCTTGTGAATGCCGTTTAAAGGACGCTGCAGTCCAGAAATGGCACACAGATGAGGGAGAAAGCATTTGTGCTGCTATAGAAACCTTGCCGGATCACTAGTATTGGGCATTCACCTATACATTAGCACTGCAATACAGCTTTCAACAGCAGACTGTGCATTTCAACGAGTTCCTCTTTACTCATAACCAGGGCCCGGATTCTAACGACATTTCTTTTTGTAATTGTTGCAGCATAAGCACATATAGCTAGATGTGCTAATATGTACGTATATTATGTCTGTTTCAGTCATTTTTGCCATGTTACATTTTTGAGCATCTTTTTTATCTTACACCATTATTTTGTGATTTTTTTGGCCCATTTGTATTTATTTAATCGCTTTCTTGCGCTTACGTTCAATACATAGATAATTTTACATTACATTTATATAACTTTTTAAAACATAAAAATGTCACTGCGCAACTGCTAACCCGTACGATAGTTATGGGAGCATACAATTTGAATGTTTGTGCTCATGGTTGTCAACCCGTACGATAATTATGGGGATGTACGATAATTTCGATACCGGTGAAATATCATGTTCACTGGTTTGTCACACCAGCGAAATAAAATTAATTACAAACAGCGACACCTCTCTTGCCCTCATGGCCTGTCTCCACCCCTCTACGACAACCATTTCATATCCTACTAATTGTTCTACCCTTTATCCTGTTGTTGCCAGTGTGCCCAGATCTGGTAATCTCAATGAAGAAGGCACTGTTCAGAAAATTGATGATCAATCGAGAAAACTCGGAATACATGATATTCCGTGTGAAATGAAGAACTGCCAGACAGTTTCTGGAGCGCTGTTAAATACATGTCACCTTGATGGAAATACGGATTTCAAAGAACTGGCGGAGGTTGCATTCAGTTATTTCATTGTCCCACAGAAACACTTCTTGTGAAACAGTTTTATTTTCCAAACTAGGTTTAATAAAAACCAAAATTAGAAACAGATTGGCGTGGTAAATGGACTTATTCGGTCGTCTCAGCTTAGATTCCACCCAGAAACTCGATACCAAGATTAAACAAAAATGCACGATTTGAGGGCTCTGAATACAGGATAAGCCTTTTAGAAAAAAGTCCTTGCTCTGTGTGTGTGCGTGTGTGTGTGTTTGTATGCGCGCGCGCGTAACTCAAGAACAAAAAGTCGATTAAATACCAAATTTAGTGAAGTCCAGCATCGTGCAAGCATGCGACATGATATTTTTTTTTTGAAAATTCCCCTATCCAAAACGCTCTTTATATGAAATATTGTTCGAAAATCACAAAATTGATCTAACGATTTTGATTTAAAATACCATACATATGTTGAATATATTTTCATATCAAATGGAAATGTAGATATGGAATTTTCTGGGAATAACCTCCGAAGTCATTGTTATTGTTTTGAATTTTCAAATAATTATACTTTTCTCAAAGAGGAAACCATTCGTGTTTTTCTTTCTCTTTCTTTCTTTCTTTCTTTCTTTCTTTCTTTCTTTCTTTCTTTCTTTCTTTCTTTCTTTCTTTCTTTCTTTTTTTTTCAAGTACGGTCACGCATGGAAAATGGAGTGTCAAAGTTATAGCATAGTGACCAACTCTTAAAAGACTTGACTATCGCTTAAGGTCTTCACGTTGGAAAGGGCGATTATTTTTCAAAATTTCCAACTTTTTTATTTTTATGTCATATAAAATTGTCCTGACTTTCTAGATGGCAAAAATATATAGTTTGGAAGCTAACTGTTAGCATAAGTGCGTTTAATTTAACAATGTGTACAGTCAGGTGAGCCCGGGCACATAATATTGGAGAAATTTCTTTGCAATACAACTTTTTTTACCTGCGCACCTCCTTCATACATCATTTTGAAGCTTATTAGACAGCTTCATAAATTTTTAAACAGCTGGTCCACTCGATATAATTGAGGTTTAAATCATTGTACAAGTCCAGAGAAACAAACTGAAACAATTAAGGTCTGAAATATCTTTATCTTTATAGAAGCCACAGAGCTTGAAGAAATATTTATATAAATTTTCAATTTTGAAACTATGGTTGCCAAAAGATATTTTTAAGTGTTGGGAATGTAAACATTTAAAATTTATTATGCCAATTATTAACAATGTTTTTAAATAGTCTAGCTGAAAATGTAGTTTTTTGTTCCCAACGTATGCACCTTAAGCTTACTATATTGCTTTATTACGTATAAGGAAATTAGTAATAAGACTATTTCTACAAACGTTTACTTAAATTAACATGAAGTGGATGGAAGAACAAGTATAGTGTAGTAGAGGAAGTCATGTCAGTACATACTCACATTTTGGTAATTCTTTAACCTCTTTTAAAATAACTCAGTTATTATATAGGACATTTTCCAAGCATTTTAACTCATCAAGACTCGGGCTTGCTTATAACTTAACAGTCTGTTGTTCGGTTTGCTAGACATATCGCAACAATATAAATAATATTTTTCACAGAAAACGCCACTTTCTTATCTCTTGATATTAAATGTTTCCATGCTAATCTTAAGTAACACGTTCATTTTTTTTGTCCGATACATTTCATGTAGGCAACGAATTGCATTTGTTTTTATAGAAACGACAAAACAACGGTTAATCTATTCCAATAAATCTCGCCAGGGATAAAATATGTTCGCTGTCGTGGATAGTGAGTTACTGCTAGCGGGTTTGTCGCCATATATGCTCGCTAGACAGTGAGAAAGGCTTTTGGAGACAATCGATATATTACATATATGTTGCGGAATCTTGGGGTTACAGATTAAACTGTGTGACTATTTGTAGGTTGGAGGGTAATAGCATATTAAGCTCTTGGAGAATTTCCGCAACACACACCCAAACAACCGTATTTTCTCTCTTTTCCTCTGTTCTCCATAGATAAAGTAACTTACACCTAAAAGGTAACGCTACTTCTACTCCTGAACTTCTTACTGAGTGCTTGATCAGAGCTTCATGGTAAATAATAAATACTTTTACGATAAAAAGTATGTAATTAACAGTCAACAAGTTCTAACATTTCTACCAAATATGGGGCTACCAATTCCTTCATGCCGAAATATTTGTTGGAATTTCAGTTATAGAAACTATTTGTAATAAATAGAATAGTCACAAAAACTTAGCTGCGCTTTTAAATTAAAAGTTAGAAATCAAGGACTAAGTCATTAACTCACTCATAAATAAATGATAAATAAATAAGTAAATAAATAAACAAATAAATAAGCAAATGAATAAACAAACAAACAATACTGTCTTTACCAACGTCAGCAAGACAGAAAACAAGGTTGGAGCCGCTGCTGTAATACATAGAGGAGATAAATCCTAAGAGAGCTAAAATATAGATTAGATCCGATGTGCTCTAATAATCAAGCTGAACTCTTGGGAATCGTTAAAGCTCTCCAAAAAATACATACTCTACAGGACAGAAGTGTTATTATAGTCATATTTACAGACAATAACAGTTTCCTTATTAAACAACAATTCCAAGCACAATACGATAATAGACAGTATTCTGAAGACAGTTCATAATATAGAACGGAAAATATATTTCAGCTGGGTGAAAGCTCACGTAGGAATAACTGGCAATGAGCTAGCAGACAGACTCGCCAAACAATCTGCTAAAGAAGAACGCCTGGAAACAATTTACAACAGAATCCCTAAATCGACTATCAAAAGCGAAATCAAAGAACTAGGTTTAGCGGAGTGGCAGAGAAGATGGAATAACACAACTAAAGGACTAGTGAGTAAATCCTTTTTTCCGTCAATCAGGACAAGACTCAAGCTGCGCTTACCAAACACACCAGAATTCACAGCAATAGTTACAGGCCATGGGAAAACAAACTCATATCTCCATCGATCCCACATAATAGACGATCCATCGTGTACATGCAGAAGAGCAGCACAATCATTTAATCTGTGAGTGTCGGCACAAAAAGCAACAAAGAACAGATCTAATTAAAGCCATAAATAATAACTGCGCTAGCTAGCCAGTAACCCTTCAAGAACTTGTAGCAAAACTTTTAAGAGCATTCAAGAAATTGTACAAACAATGTCAGTGTAAACATTAAGTGTGTAAGAGCCATAATGTAATCGAAATACTGGTAATTTCGTAACTATGTAGTTCATTCTACTTGTCAACTATGTATTCCAATGCATGTAATGTTACGCTTTGTAATGGGGCATCCTGATAATAAAGTACTGTTATAAAAAAAAAGAAAAAAATACATGCATACATACACACACTCATACATACATGCGTACATGCATACATACTTACATACGTGGTACGTACCTACGTAACTACCTACCTACGTACCTACCTACCTATCCACCTATCTACCTACCGACCTACCCAGCTACCTACCCACCCAACTATGTACCTACCTACCTATCCACCTAGATGCCATTGCTGGTTTACGAAGGCAATGCAATAAGGCTAAACGCCACCTTACTAGAACTAACAGACGTAATGTCGGCTATGATGGAAAGCAACTTGCCTTACGTACCTATAAGGATTGTCGTAACGCCCTTAAAGGCGCCATTTTCAAACCGAAAAGAGATGCCTGGAACACTCTTTGTGCAGAAGTTGACGAGGATATTTGGGGTCTAGATTATAAAATTGTTACTGGAAAATTAGGCTTGCGTTCGCCATTAGTCCTCACCGATGAAGAACAAGTCCTGATAGCCAAAACTTTGTTTCCTGCACATGCTTTGCTCATTTGGCCGGAGATTAATGTTCCCATTGTAACTATTCCCATTTGTACCACTGAAGAGATTCGCGCTGCAGGTCGTCGGATCAAGTCTGGGAAGATGGGCGGCCCGGATGGTGTTCCTCCAGAAGTTGTGAAGCTCCTTGCTATAGAAAAACCAGAGTTACTCCTGGACGTCTTTAGTTCCATTTTATGTACCGGCGAGTTCCCCAGTAAATGGAAACTTGGAAGGTTACTTTTTATTGAAAAACCTAGTTTATCAGGAAGGAGTAAGTCTTACAGACCAATTTGTTTGCTTGATGTTCTGGATAAACTCATGGAGCATATACTCAATAGACGTTTAATTGCTGAGATTGAGACAGGGAAGGGATTTTCTCCTCGCCAATTTGGTTTTCGGCAAGGATTGTCTACCATAGATGCCATTCACACTGTACAAACATTTGTGAGCGATGCGCAGACTGTTTCTCCTAGGTACGTCGTTCTGGTGACACTGGATGTTAAGAATGCCTTTAATTCAGCACCGTGGAAAGGCATCATTGCTGAACTTAGGTGGCGTCAAGTCCCCCCTTACTTCACCAGGCTTTTTTGTAGTTATCTCCATAACCGGATAATTCTGGTGGGTGACACCAAGAAACTGGATATGACGTACGGTGTGCCACAAGGTTCAGTTTTGGGACCCACTCTGTGGAACATTTATTATGATGATATCCTCCGAGTGCAGTTGCCATCGGGAGTTACCTCTCTTGCATATGCCGATGATTTAGCCCTTCTTGTATCCGGAGAATTCCGCGAAGAGGTGGAGGATAAGATAGAATGGGCTACATACCAAATTGAAATGTGGATGTTGCGAAAGGGCCTACAGTTGGCTTCTCCGAGGACTTGTTATTCTAGAAGGGAGACTTTCCTTACGAGAAGTGACTGTCAATATTAGTGGAATGTCACTGAGGTCTCAAAGACAGTTTGGCCATAACATGAACATGGGTGCACACCTTAAATATGTGGTTGGTAGAGCAGAAAAGACGATCGCTGCTCTGAGTCGCTTGCTGCCCAATGTCGGCGGTCCTAAACCAGGTACTAGAAAACTCCTTGGTAACGTGGTTAATTCCATCCTCCTGCATGGTGCGCCTTCTTGGAAGGACTGCATATGTGATAAGGCAATATACCGAACTTGGCTAGAGCGGGTACAGCGGAAGGTTGCATGCATTACGTGTATGTAGTGCCTACAGAACAACCTCAACGATGGCTCTACAGGTTATAGCTGGGATCATTCCCATACATCTATTGATCCAAAAAGGCACCTATGATACGGGGGCTAACTCTAGGCGACACAAGATCTTGGTCCGAGAACAGACCCTTGGACAGTGGCAGATGGGGTGGACACAGGAAGTAAGGACGGCTCAATGGACTAAGCTGCTGATTCCTGAGATCGTAGCCTGGACATCTCGGACACATGGAGATGTCGGATATTATCTGACACAATTTTTGACTGGCCATGGTCGTTTTAAATCTTACCTGCACCGCATGGGACTAGTTGATAGAGACATCTGCTCATACTGTACACAAATTGACATTCCAGAGCATACGATTTTACATTGCTCCAAATGGATTGCTATACACCATCGGTCTTATGCCCAACTAGGCCAGATTGTAACCTTGAACAACAGTTTACCTCTTCTACTTGGGTCCCAGGAAAATTGGCGCACAATTGACCACATGATCACCTCCATTCTCCGGGCGAAGGAGCAAGATGAACGTCCCAACCAACCTTGACGTGGCCTGTGCTGCACAACATGTGATGGCTACACTAGTACATCAGTATGCTGACCATCTTTCAGGCATTTCTTCCTGAAGTGATACCGCTTAGTGGTTCCAGGAAGAACTTCTCATGGCCTATAGACTGTGTACTTTCTCAATTGTATATTAGCCTGAATGAGAAAATTATAATATAATTTTGAGTAAATAAAAAAAACCTATCCACCTATCTACCTACCGACCTACCCAGCTACCTACCCACCCAACTATGTACCTACCTATCCACCTATCTACCTACCGATCTACGCAGCTACCTACCAACCCAACTATGTACCTACCTACCGACCTACCTAACTATCCACCTAACTACCTACCCACCTAGCCAGCTACCTACCCACCCAACTATGTAGCTACCTACCTACCGACCTGCCTACCTATCCACCTATCTACCTACCGACCTACTCAGCTACCTACCCACCCAACTATGTACCTACTGACCTACCTACCGACCTACCTACCTATCCACCTATCTACCTACCGACATACCCAGCTACCTGCCCACCCAACTATGTACCTACCTACCTAACTACCCACCTAACTACCTACCCAACTACCCAGCTACCTACCCACCCAACTATGTAGCTACCTACCTACCGACCTACCTATCCACCTATCTACCTACCGACCTACTTAGCTACCTACCCAGCCAACTATGTACCTACCTACCGACCTACCTACCTATCCACCTATCTACCTACCGACCTACCCAGCTACCTGCCCACCCAACTATGTACCTACCTACAGACCTACCTACCTATCCACCTATCTACCTACCGACCTACCCAGCTACCTGCCCACCCAACTATGTACCTACCTACAGACCTACCTACCTATCCACCTATCTACCTACCGACCTACCCAGCTACCTATCCACCCAACTATGTACCTACCTACCCACCCAGCCACCCACCACCCAGCTACCCACCTACCTACCTACCGACCTACCTACCCACCTACCTACGTACGTACCTACCTATCGACCTACCGATCTACCTATCCACCTATCTACCTACCTAGCGACCTACCTACCCAACGATCTACCTACCAACCGACGGACCGACCGACCGACCGACCTACCTACCTACCTACCCACACAACCACCCACCTACTCACCCCCCACCCACTTACCTATCTACCTGTCTACCTATCTATCTAGCTACCTACATGCGGCGGGTGGACGGACGGAGGAGCGGACGGATGGATGTGAGAGTGGATGGACGGACGGCCTGGCGGGCGGGCGGGCAGGATGGATGGATAAATAAATAGAAGCCTCTGAACATCTGAAAACTTCTGAGAAGCCACAAAATATTAGGATTGCGCAGTGTTTTAATTCAGGTCCTCCGATTGTGAAGTTCCAATATTGTGGCACCAATATACAAATGAGACTTCCAATACTTGTGTTGTAATTTAGCGCACACAAAAATGAAAATAAATTAGCATAAATAAACTCAACAATCATTCAAAGAAATTTCAGAAATTAAAGCCTGGGAAGTAAAATGGATGAAAAGCTCTCAAATTTCATAAATACTGACAACTCCTAATTTTCATTAATATTTTTGAGACATTAGCCAGCGCTAGCACACGAAAACATAAATCATTTCTTTAAGGCATTACCACTAAGATGCAGCCAGAAAACTCCAGAAGAACTATAGAGTCTAAATTCAATTGCTGAGGAGCAGAAAAGGTGCAGCAAATTGCTTTTGTTACGCATGGACTCTTCTGTGAGTCTTAATTAAAAGATAATATCATGTTTACCTTAAATAACTCGACTTGTGACAGCTACACCTATTGGTTCGCTCTGAGATTGCCTAGCCTATGTGTTAGCGCAGAATAATGGAATTTGCAGTTAGCTTAATGGTGTCTTTTAGCACATTTTACATTGGGAACAACTTTAATTGAAACTGCCTGATAATTGCTTTTAGTGTGTGTAGACCTCTTGGTGTATACTGTAGAAAAGCGTGTGTTTACAGTCTTACCTTTTTGTTAGAATGGAGTTACATAACATAGGAACTGTCAATTTAAGTTGATATAGAAATTTTTCATCTCAAAACATATTTCTAAAACAGAATATTTATCAGATTTACCCGATTTGCAAATATAAATCTACATAAGGATGTGATAAATGAGCTCATCAAACTAACAGACAATAGCTGGTGTGTTTTTTGCAATATTTCAGCTACAGATAGGTGCCAGACTTTTATAGACACAAAGGTTTATCGTTTAGAATGTCAATTTGTTAGGAAAGTGATTCTGCCCGCTTTCACTGCGTCACCCAACTCAGCACCTCATTATTTGTCACTTAGGATGGAAGAGTGAAACTTTGAGATGTCGGTGTTTTCCTTGGGTCGCTCTTGCATGGTTGACTCTTATCTTTGTATCAGGGTGTGGAATGTCCTGGATGTGTAGCGTTTATTTTTCATGAAAACACACGAGTGCGTAATTCAATAAAATTTATTCTCCCAAAATATTTCAGTTCACTCGCTACCATGATGGTTTAAGTGTGTGCAAGAACTAGCTTTCAGTAGCACGCCGAAAAATGTTATATATTGTGCACTGCACCTCCGCATTGCCTTCACCCAACTCCAAGCGAGTTCTGTCTGCCTTTTGCCAGCGTTATACCAGCCTACCTGGAAAATCCACCTATTTGTCCAGATGTCATTCACCGAGGACCGGAAAAGGGTACCGTTAGCTAAGACTGTGTGCTCATGGCCTGATATGAAATAGTTCTAACAACATGGTTTTACCAGACCTTGTCCTACACGCATTCAATAAATGATTTTATCAGTTCTGTCCATTGCACGGACAGCTTCAAAATATGTGCTTGGCACATTAATATTGTTCTGCATCGTTAGTAATATCTAGAAGAAAAATAGCGGGTTAATCCGCAGCTACTGCCCGAACGGATATGCAGTGCCGTAAAAGCGGAAGCCCGCCAGTCGCATCGTTCGAAAGCAGCGGGTTCAAAGCCTTGTAAAAAGAGGAAAGATTGACCTTGTATGCCAAGAAAACTCTATGCAGCGGTAATTATAAGTTTTCAAAATCCATAGTTTAAATTGATGTATTCTTAAATTTAAATACATGCTTTTATGTTGTAAGTAAACATATAACCTGCTTTGAAATCCATATGGTGACGTACCTCGTACCAGGTGGCCCACCAGAGCTGGCCCCGCAGAAGGTAGATAACCCTTCGTGCGTTAAACAAGTTGCCGAACTCCACGGCGCAAGACAGGGCAGTGGCGTTTCTGCCTTTCAGCGGACGTGCAGCGAGAGGCAACTGGATTAGTGTGTGGTAATATACCGAATAACAGCACAAACAGCCGAAAAGGTCTCACTTTACTGACAGGGTCTTCATTTTCCAGGGAATAAACTGAATCCTGCACCTATACGGTGCTATCGTCTAACATTAATTTTATTATTGTACTCTTACTAGTTTAGTACCGTTAATTTTATTAATTATTATTTATTAGTCTGTCTCTTACTATTATCATTCTTATAATA